>JAVTVY010041322.1:0-18223 GCA_036873755.1 Hanleya hanleyi
GATCTCTTCTTGTTGTCGTCTGCTAAAGCATTACATCACCATGGTAAGCGCGAGTCACCGATCTTACGTCACTGTGTCAAAGGTCAGGTAGCGGGCCGATATTCGGCTGCAGCTCATTATCGGCCCGCCGCCCGCCGATGTTGTTTTATCGGTCTGATATGAGGTTTTATGACACGCCGAAATTAGGATATCCTACAGAGAACGTCCCGGTAACTGGTAATAATGTATGTTATTGTTCATACTATCACAGCATATCTTCTAAATGCATTACTGTGCTCATGTAAATGTGGGATGTAATGTGTTATCTTGCTTATTGTTATTATTATCAATATTGTATTATCGTCTCTGTTATTGGCCTCTGTGGCAGTTCGTCATGTAAGAATCTTCAAACAGGGAGTACAGTGTGCAATACAGCTTGTCAGATAGCTTTTCAGGTTCAACAAGGCTTCCTACATGTAGTCACCTATTGTGTTTTCCTTACATGACGAATATGCCGTCCTCTAAACCTATTATTACGGTTTTTACAACAGCGTGAACTTTCAACATTAGCATATTACTTTTAGAATGACAAAGGATTTCGGATGTTCATTCCATCGCGATAGAGAATTTGCTCGGTAGTATGCGGGTCTTCTTGTTATTACTACAGTTCTTTGCGAAAGGCACATTTCGGAACGGTGGCATTGACAGCTAACCCTGAAAAGTACCTTTGCCACACGAGATTTAGGGCAGTAAAACACAGAAGCATGCAACTAAATACTTCCATTTATGGGCCTGCGAGTCTGCTTGTTACACGAAATATGGAGACAGACTCTGTTTATCGTATTGGGACTACATTAGGTGTGGTGTTATATAGCGATCCAGACGGGCATTCCATTTCCTTATCTGGTCTTGGTCTTGTCTGTCAAAAATTGCAACGAACAACTGTTCGATCAGCCCTTCTTTACGAAGATCCCCGATAACTCTAACTTTTTTCGTTTCTAAAATTAATTAATTTAAATGCCTGGTTATATGCACTGAATTTCGGCTCATCCTTCCTTTGAAAATGTGCTAAATAGATGGGATTCCATGTATATTGTCCATGTAATGAGGAGGATAGCTCGTTACGTATTAAATATAACAAGGGCATATTTAATATATTCTATCAATTGGAAGGAGTTTATTTTCTATATATTATTTTAAAAAGTTGTACTCATTCCATGATATTTAGTAAATACTACTCAATTTCATAGTGTAGTATATACTGTTTCTATACTCGGGATGAAAAATAATATTAATTTCAATTATAGGTCGCTAAACTAATTTGTTAGTACACGAGGGGAAATTATTATATGACCTGTAATTTTGGTTTGGAAAGATCATATCCCGATTTATTGGTCTACCGTTTCTGCATGTAATAAACATAGTCGCCATTTTATGGTTCTTAGTTGAGCGTGAGCTGTCATAGATAGCCGTTGACTTTTACAAACATCGTCGGATGTTCATTTCAAGGTAGAAAAGTCTTTGTCCAGAATTGCCCCTTTACCTTTGAAAGGATGACGAATGTCTGGGGCACCATGGACTACACCAAGACATCCCAATAGACAGGCAAATGCACTGCGGGTTCGATTCCACCTTCACAATTACTCGACTTTACAAACCTGCCCAGTGAGCTTCACACAGATAAAATTGACATTCTTGATAGGTGTAACGCACCTGTTTTGGCAATGATACACCGACATGTAATGCATATAACACGACATGAAATTCCATTTATCTCTCGACGAACACAATTATTCGACAATACGGCATGCACATCCCTCCAATCAGATCGCCCTGTAAGGTAACTTGGATTACAATTCTCCCAGCCACATTTCTCGAAAGAATACATCATTCCATACCGAACCGGTCGAACGTGGTTAGAAGAAGTGTCATTTTAATCACACTGAACTATTGAAGACTATTGAAGAAAACAATACGCTTTTAGTTTCCTCTGAAGACATTTTTTTCCTTTTTTTTTCGAGGCCCAGTATACATACGGATATAGTTCGGATCAAAAATTGGAGAGTGGGAATCCACTTCTGTGGTGAAGGAGGAACACATGTAAGCAATGTTTTTTTTATTGTTTCGGCTCGAAACACAACAATCCTTTCGTCACAAACTCAATCCTCGAATTGACAGCTGTAATAAATTTGACGTCGCGGTACATGCTCTGGTCTGTCGTGCTGGGTGATTTAAGTGTTTTATAATCTAACCAACACGAGGAGGAATGCAGTGGAAATGAACATGACTTACATGAGAATAAACATTCGGCAACAAAAGACAACGGTTACTATCGAAAGACTACGCTCGAGTAAGAGCTGTAGTAATGGAAAAGACCAGCATACCGTCGAAGAAATTCTCTATTGCGAAGGAATGAACATTCGAAATCCTTTGTCATTCTAAAGGTAATATGCTAATGTTGAAAGTTCACGCTGTTGTAAAAAACGTAATAAAATTTGATGTCAAATAAACATAATATTTTTTCAAGCGTCATCCAAAGACTTCGTAGGATTTGAATTTCAAACTGTAGCTTTCAGGTCTTCTAAGTGATACGTCACCCATGTGAAATGATATCACATGAAGCTGATTTCTCTCATCCAACGCATCTTCTGGAAAATATTATTGAAACGATTCTGTGGCAAATTTGGGTGAGATAACAATATCGATATCCCAATACAAGTATATGACACTAGACGTAACTATGTGGGTCTTTTATAATCAGTTTATTTGTGTGTGGGGTCTTACGACCTCTTGTCAGTACCCCGTCACCTTTTCCCACCTCCCTTGTTCTCTCCGGGTGCTCCAGCTTCATCCACCAACCAAACTGTCTGTCACCTTATGAGTGAAACAAACTTGAGTGTGACATTAAGCCAAATCCCCCTTCCCTTGTTATGTTGCGTTTAATTTTGGAAACGACGTGTGATAATGGATCCCATGATTTGATTACGCGTTCAATCCCACATTCGATGGGTATTTATCTATAGTTTACAATGAATTTCGGCGTTTATCATCGCAAGACTTTTGTTCACATTAACATGTAGCTGTTAGCCACCAAAACCGTTCCCTCCCTCCGTCAAGCTAAGGATATTCGGTGACTAAAAGTGCCCGACTCCTATCTTCTAACCCAGGACATTTTTATATATATTTGTAACTGAGGACGGACACTTATCCATAAAGCAAACGGTTTGAGAAAAGGACATTCTTAGCCATGTCGATCGAGTGCGCAAATAAATCCAATCTGAGAAAACCAACACCCACATATGTATACAAAGGCAAACGAAAGAGTAAGCCAAAGTGAGCCACAGTCCAATAAATTTCATGATGTTAACATATAGAAATAGGTTTTGTGTGGTACATTATTAGTTATTCAGGTTTTCCCCTGGCTGTATGGAAAGTTACGATCCTCCCTGAAACTCAGTGCATGTACTTAATTACCAGCTTGAAACCTTGAAAACGCTCACCCATACCAACTGAAATAACAGTCTGAGAGTGACCCTTTTACGGGTTTTTGAATTTGGTTAAAGGGGAATGAACTCAAATGGAAAATTAAAACATCTGGTGAGAGATATTATGTTGCCATATTTTTTCTGGAAATTTTGAAATTTATTATATGAAAGTATTTATATTGGATGTGGAGATATTGCATTTCAAATATATTTGGGTTTGTTGCACATTTGGTATGCAATCGACCTTTAATGGTATCATTAAGTGAACTAGAGATAATTAGATAGACAAATAATGGCATACAATATTTTCTAAATTAATAGCATTGTTACTTTTTTTGCAATCCATTAAAAGTTGTATGTACAAGTTATTTGATGTCACTTTTACGAGAGTTTACGAAATACATTTACTATAACCACCGGTGAACAAGTGGTTTATTCCGGAAATTTAAACAGTTGAAATGGTTATTTTTCAATGAATAGGAATAGCCTAGACATTCGTTTATTTATATTCAGTAATTAGGAGTTCAAAACTCGCACAATTTCCAAAATAATACCCTCAGTAGCCTGTTGCTATGGTAAAAATAAATCAATAAATACTTTCCATAATGCTATAAATAAGCTATACTATAAGTTGAAAGACATTTGACTTGCAGGTCAGTGAATATTCAGCATTAGTGTAGTCCATCACCCGGAGTTCACTTGGTGATATCACCAAGATTTATTGCCATAAACTGCCTTAACTCCAATATCTCTGCAACCGTTTGGAGCATCTAGGTGTGCCGCATCTTACTCAGAATCATGCTAATTTCTTCCCCTAAAAGTGACCTCAAATCCTTTAACGCACTGATATGCCTTTCTCATTTTGCGAAGACACATTTCCGAATTAATCACCCACTTTTAAAGCCAAACATATTAAACGAATGCTCAAGCTGCATGTAGCGAAGTGGAGCCACGACTCCATCAATTTTAGAATTTTGATTTTATTAGGATTGGTACCGGTGTTTTGTGTACTGGATCGTACTCGTGTTGAATCTGCTTGGGAATAATGTGCATACTTGTGAAAAGAAGAGTATTCCACTACTATGCTGATAATCATTAGCTGTCAGCCTATCAAAGAGTATGGATCTTCAAAGACGTTGATAATCTCATAAACAAGGCTTACTGCCATGAACTCGCATCTTATTATGTTATTTACCGCCAGCCTCTATTTGTTTATTCGAAAATATCATAAAACTGCCCCAGGACAGTATTGAGGTCACTGTGGGTTACTTAAAAGGATAACAAGTAAAACAAATGGCATCTGACGCCCGTTGGAGGCCGAAAATTGTTTTTGTCAAAATCCTGAAACTTTGTCTTTGTACATAAAATGTACATGCACCTACCATAAAAAGTGCGAGTCTATTTCTCGTTATCGAGATGTGCTTATGATGGTATTAGAGGGGGGTCCCAGAAGGGAGAATAGATGGAGGGTCCAAATGACTCTTTCCCTCACTTGGGACCGGAGACATAAACCTTGTCTGGCTGATCAGGCCACAGTTGTGGTCGAAAGGTCCTGAAACTTTGTCAACTTTGTAGCTCCGACCTAAATGAAACAGGCAAAAAGAGTATGAAACACAGGGAATGTATACGAGGCAGATCGTCCCAGAGAGTGAGGGTCGAAAGGGAAAGGGGTGAGTGAGTGAATTTGATTTAACGTTGCTTTCAACTATATTTCAGTCATATCACGACGTTGGGTCCTATTCCTTTTCACACCCGGGAACCACACGGATGGGATCCTATTCCGTTTCACACCCGAGAACCCCACGGGTGCCTCAGTCGCTTCTTACGACAAGCTGAGTCTCATACGAAAGCATCAATATGTGTGTTTCCAAACTGTCAGGATAAGAGTATTTGCCCAGTCCGGTAGTAGGCGTTTAAGTCGAAGAGGACACAAATTCACACAACAGAAATACCACAGAAAACAGGAGGTTTTCGGATTGACTGCTATTCATTCTTGGCAGGAATGGCTGGTATAATATATATTTAATAAAGTTCTCCGGAGATGTGCCGGACAAAATTTACAACATAATAAGTGAGAAATATTAATGTTGTCGTCTAATCTATAAGACATTGGTGACTGTGGCCCTAATTTGTGAACTCGCAGAGGCCAAGTTTCCGACTCGCTCAATCAGGGACCAGCGGTCGTATATGAAGATTTGAAACTCCATGTGCGTATCGCGCAATATCATAATGATATATGGATTTTGTCAAAATTATGATGGCCGAGAAGGGACATCGCTGTATTGTGTTATGAATCTGGACCGACACACGAAGGCAGGATGCGAAGTCGCGAAGGCAGGATGCGAAGTGGCGAAGCCAGGATGCGAAGAACGAAGGCAGGATGCGAAGCGCGAAGTCAGGATGCGAAGGTAGGATGCGAAGTGCGAAGCCACGATGCGAAGCGCGAAGTCAGGATGCGAAGCGCGAAGTCAGGATGCGAAGTCGCGAAAGCAGGATGCGAAGTCGCGAGGCCAGGATGCGAAGCGCGAAGTCAGGATGCGAAATCAAAACATGCAGTGCGAAGTCAGGATGCCTTCGTGTGTCGGTCCAGATTCATAACACAATACAGCGATGTCCCTTCTCGGCCATCATACAAAATCGGGTTTCCTAGCGAAAGTGTCCAGACACCTCAAAATAGGATAACAATAAACAAAATATTGACGGTTCCGAATTAGGACTGAGCAAAGAGTGAGCCAATCAGATTCACCGACTGAACAGTGTCTGGTACTGCTGGGGCTGGAGATTATCCTTGTGGTACCCCAATTTCATCCGTATTCACTTCCTACCTTATATTATAATGCGTTAGATGTGAACTCCCAAGAATATTCCCAAATCCCATTTCTACCTGAAAATAGGACTGGAAATGTTCCATTTATGCACATTTCACAAGGTGTATGAACATTCTGCTTTGTGTGGTAAAGTGAAAAAAGTTTGGCTGCGCGAAATCAGCTTTAGTGGGACTTAAAGATGAAACCAGGCTTATTCACTAATTCAATACCGCAGTATACCAGAGGATGCATATACAGATGATGCTATATATTTACAGATAGCATGTTGATCCCTTTTAAGACTTATCACTTTCACCATGATAAAAGAAAATGATCTACCCACTTCAGAACTGTCTGACTGAGATAAGTGTAACGCATATCGCTGAGGTAACATGTTGGCATCGTTCAACAATATTTCCCGCTGCTCTATTCCTCCGAAAAGTAGCTCAGGCATTCGGGTATCAACAGTTAGAACACAGGAAAAAATTGTGGGGCAATTATGGACGCGGGAATGTTGCCTGCATCAAACATGGTTATCCCAGTTGAACTTAATGAGAGAATACGGATGTCCCGATATCGGACTCTTTATGATTAGCCCTTAACTTTAACCGGCATTACCGCGCGACCTTTAGTTGAGGTGAGGCAACGAACCATTCGTTCAAATTTAGAATGTAGCATTTTTTCATCTGAAGCCTTTTACCGGCGATGTCTTTTGTTTACAAATAACTTCAATAAAATCTTCAGTCGTCTGGTTTTTTGAATATTTTGAAAGCCACTATCACACAATTTGTTCTGTTTTAATTAGTGTGGTATTGCCAACGTTAAAGAAGTACTCGGTGGCTAACCTTAAGTGCGCACTCCACCCTTCTCATCATTTTCCGCCAAGTGGCCCCTCCCTAATTTCCTAATGAGGATTTCATAAACGGAAGCCGACGATCATTGTTCTTTCATTTTTATTACTGATATATATACATCACCTTCCTGTTGGAAGTCGTCAGCCTTTCGAACGAGCTTATGTGAATTGTTGGCTAAACGCGCCTACACGCTGTTTCGTGTACTACCCGGATCAGGAAGTGGATGTCCGGCAGGCCAAATTTGTTTTTGTTGGAATACTTACAATTTTGTTTGATCGTCGCTATATAGCTGAAATATTGCTGAACGCGACGTTACGTTAAATCTCAATTCTCTCTCTCTCTCTCTCTCTGCGTTCTGCCTTGAATATCTAAACTGAATGATACTATAGACCTAAATATTATTTGAATATACTGCTTGTTTACAACACAGTTCGATATATTCCCGAGTCCCGAGGTATTTAAGACCAGGATTAAAGAGTTTGATGTTTTTGCAAGTTTAATGTATCAGGTCATCTACAAATAGATTGACTGGTTAGGTCAAACAAGAATATAAATACGATATACAAGGAGAAGAAATACAAAGAAATATTTACAGTTCTAGCCAATGCTGAAATAAATCAGTCTTCCGTGTATCATGTAATTTTATTCTTCGTCAAATCATGTACGCATGATTGCACTTAAATGGGTTCTATTATTATTATTACTAGACGGCACTAATAGGCAACATACCAGCCGAAATCCATATGAGCACCGGAGTTACGCGGTGTGTGGTGCTCTAAAAAATTGATTGACGTTACCGTATCTCAAAAAGTTTTTCACCCAAAATATTAAATTACGTATTCTATCGGCTGATGAAAAGAAAAATAATGAAAACGTATTGCTTTATACGGAGAAATAGCGTTTGAAAATGAGTTGTTGAGCGTCAGTTAGACAAGACGGTTGGATATATCCACTTAACACTGGATTAGCCAGCATGTACATATAAAACATGGTAAGAAAATGATAAAGTAGTTAACTTATTTCAAACCTTATAACAAATAATATTGAAAATTATGTAATATCTAGACTGGGGTATAAGACAGTCAACTTGGTTGAAGGGACTATCGGACATAAAGTGAAGAAAAATTTGACTCCTGATCAGTGCGCTATTCTATATCAGAAACAAAGCGTAGTCCCTGTAAGCCTTCATTTATTCAGTCGGGGCCTCCTCATATCGGTCGATAGTTCATGTAGGGAGCTATTGTCTACGTCTTTGTGTCGCTGAAAAGGCTCAAGTCTAGACACATTGTTGTCCCCAGACTTGGCTATTGCATGCATTGTCTCGTGACGTTTACATGGAGTATGAACTCTGATGTCGGTCCGAGACGGAGTGCTCAGCGAGGCGCGACCCGCTCTGAGCCTCACCAACAATGTCTGGGTAGTGGATTTTCCCTTCTCCCTATACTGTAACACAGAGGCATGTCTTTAATCAGTGATAACTGGTATCAATTGGAAACTATGTATAAAATTATCCTACTATTGGAAGAGAGGGCCGTTATGCTTTTCCTAATTAACTTTTTGGCAACTTTAAGTTGAAAATATGTCAGATGTTCACAGTTAGACAAATTACTTCACATTGGAGCATAGGGTAGGCTTGATAATTAGGCGTGACTTTACGCTATTTATGCGAATTGATCCTTATTCAAATAAACGTTACGGGAAATGGTACCTCAGCTGATCTACTGACCCCGGGACTCTCTATTTAATTTCACCAGAACAGGTTATCAGTATGCTCTTGTGAAGCTCTCGTGACCTCCTATTACACATTTCAAATGACGATCTTTTATTCAAAATACAGTCCATGGTGAGCCTCTTTTAGTTGTTGTGATCATAGGGCTTGTCTTGCAGAAGGGTTTATATGCTATCGTGTTATTTGGGTTTCCTACTATGCGTATTTATTTGTCATTGCATGAAAAAGAATAAGTGTACGTCCTACATAACGAGAAACAAAGAAGAACTACCCTGAATTCCACTGACGAAGCCTAGAGCTGGTCAGGCGACTCAATGCGCATTCCGCCTGGCACCGATATCGAGGAGCGCCCATACAGTGCCTTGGAATGATAGACTTCTTAGACTACACTTGTAGCATGCGAGCACGCTTGGACAGTTACTTCAAGTTACTCGAGTTCGAACGTCATAGTCCTTTTCTGTGCGGCTTATGATGCACGTTAGATTTTTGAGAATCATGTACTCTGAAAAAACCCCAGTTGTGTACAGAATTGCACATCTACAAGAAATGTGTATCAGAGGTACACAATTTGTGTACTTTTTCTACACAAATTGTATATCACAGCTACACGCGGTACGGTGATTGTAGATGTTCAATTTTGTTACAGCGATGTGTACCTAAGGTACACATTGGTTTTTAGAGAGTAACGTTTGGATATCTAGGACACGGCAATGAGAAAGTAAAATTCCTCAAACGCACACAGTGAGATTGGTCTATTCTTTTCGGGTCACAGATCAAACTAATTCTAGTTTATATCCAATTATTTTTAGGATGACACTTTCTCAGTAAAGCACAAATACTAGTGCTGGATGGGTCAGTCCCGCGCGAGACTCGAACCCGCGTCCTCAGAGTTTGGCACCAAATCGCCAGCAGTAAATGCAAGCGGCCTAGACCACTCGGCCACCTCAGCTTCCACAAAAGAGGAAGTTCTGAGATCGGAGTCTAGATTACGTACATTTACTACCCCTCTGATAGACATATAATGGCACAGCTCCTAAAGCCGATATTATATATATACTAATGCCATTTAGAAAGTAGATAACTGACCCGTCCAGCACTAGTATTTGTGCTTTACTGAGAAAGTGTCATCCTAAAAATAATTGGATATAAATGTTATCTACTTTCTAAATGGCATTAGTATATATATAATTCTATTTTATTATTTGAATCTGAGATACTAAAAGACTCACTATTATTAAAAATTTAAGATACTTAGGACAAATGTCGCCCCACCATGACCATGCCCACAGAGTATTCACTATGGAAATGTAGTTCTTTGCCCACACTATCTTCTGCAATCACGACTGTACCAGATGATCGAGGAGGAAACGATCATTTGATCGTTCTAATAACATTTACTCGTTATCATTAACAAATAATTTGCTTCATCCATGTGTTTATATAGAAGGATTTCTTCTTATAGTTTCAACTATTATATTGTCTAACATGACAAAACATGTTGGTACATATGCGTAAGCAGTTGACCAATGTATAGTCCTCCAATTAACGACCCTAAGGGGACTATGCTGACCGATAGCTTGCGTTACACAAATAATTTCTTTTGCTTACCAATTAGTTCAAATTAATCCGCCTGCGTTGTGATGACGGCTCATAAACAATTTCCCCACAATTCGCCTTCTGGCAACAGAAACAGACCGTACTGATGTTACTTTGGCTATGCAATTATTTCTTTTCATAAAATATCGTAGAAATACATTCTCAATGCTTTTAGATGTCTCTTTTCAATGTTATTTTCTGTCCCATTCAAATAGCTAGCTTCAGACTCAAAATTCAATATTCAGACCTCGTCCATAAAGGAATTTCCGGGTCAGTAACATTTTCGTACGAGAGCATCAATTTCAAAGGTATTTGAATTAAGTATAATGAAACCACAATATGTATTCCTACAATATAGAAGCGGTCCACGGTTTTCAATGATGCCAGAAAGATGTCAACATGTGATTTACTAAAATTCTTATCACTGACAATTATTTTTTAACCGAATGAATTTTCAAGTCGATTTCTAGATAATTTATCTCAGTCATATTTTGATTGTTACTGTGACTATCTGAAGACTTACGAAAATCAGCAGTACTTTAGCCATATACATGAAGTATGAACTAAAGATAATGTGGATCGTGTAATTTGAATACCACCATCAATAAGTGACTAGAAGAGTGGATCTCTTGGAAAAAAAACTCACAATTCAACCTGTAATGACATATTTGATATTAGAGAGAGAGAGAGAGAGAGTTAAATTTAACGACGCGTTCAGCACTTTTTAGCTATAAAGCGACGAGCTAACATTAAATTCTGTTGAAATACGTTAACAGTCCATCGAAAGTTCAACAATGAAAGACAACTAGAAGCGTCTGGTCCGTCATTCATAATACAGTCGCCGTCCATTAAATAATATCCGCGTTCCTAATCCAAAGACCATCAAAGCATATCAAAGAACTTGTATTTACATTAAAATTCTTTTATCTGAGCAATTGCTATCATACAATTTAGAATCAAATATTCTCTGATCACACACCGAAAAAGATCTTCCAAACAAACTGCTCGATAAAAAGAATCTCTTACAAGCGCATAAAATATGCAATTACAAAAATACGTTGACTGCTAAGGTGAGTATAAACTATAGTTGGTTAAATTCATGAAGTCTGTTGTCAACCTGAGTATTCCATAGGTTGGAACGATATGCAGAGGTGGGAAAAATTAACGACGTCTGGTGACTAAAAAGCAACTCTAAATGAAAGTATTCGTCGACACCTAACAATCAGACCCGAGAATACGGTGGATTCTCAGACGTAGCCTTAGTATCTCAGCCGCGCTTTTATTGCAGCTGTTCATGTGGAGATTATGAAGTATCAACACGGCCCCTAGCACCAGCTTAAGCAGAATTAGATTCGCTAGCTCACGAGCTGTGATGACAGATCAGCTCAAACAACTCATCTGATATTAATGGATGAGCATCATGGACGTCTGATGGAGTAAACGCCTTAACATGGGGTAACCTGGTAAATGCAAGAAACAGAGAAAAACTAACCTGTAATGTCCGACGTCGTACGGCTTATATTTCCCATCGAAACAATAAACCTACATATATTTGTCGGGGACTGACAGTCCACCAGCAGAATTATACCATATACAAGTAATAAACTGGAGCGACATGCAAGAGGTGGGAAAAATTAACGACGTCTGGTGACAAAAAAACACAGCTTCCTAATATATCGGCATGCATATATCATGATAAGGGACTCCAAGCGGGCCAACCACATCAGGGTGTTCCAAATATCAAATTCGTATCGCTGATCAATATTCTTGATCCATATGATTTTCGAAGTAAAGATGTTATCTAGAGAATGACGTATCTCAGTCACGCTCATATGAACACCATGAGGATCGTTCAGTACATGAGTTCATACGAGTTAAGCGGAATTAGACACAAGTTACGAGACGTAACGCTATAGATCTTGCACGCAACGCTCGTAATTTGCTATCAGCATGCGATATATATCGCCAAATTTGAAAACCTTTAGCGTAGGTGCTTGAATTGGCGGCATAGACCTGTTTCGTAAGATTCTGCAATAATGTTTTGTGACGTTGATTAAAATCTTCACATTTTACACATGATCTAGCAAATGCTACTAGGCGAAACATGTATACGACATATGCAGGTCCAACTGGAGTATTACTGTCCAAAAATTCAAGATGTCGAAATTTTAATCATCTCTCTTGTCGTAAAGTTGACGAGAGAGAAGGTCCGCGCCATATTTATATAGATATAGAGATATAGGTCTAAATATGATGTGTAGTTTCCTTCAAATCCAGTGAAAGTAGATAAATATCCTTCAGTGTGTCATTTATATAACGAGATTCCACGCTAATAACTGCAGAATTATGTGACCCGTCTCAGATCTCCGAAAACATCCTTGGCTTTGTTGTCAGTATTAATTCATGTTTGTCAAACAGATTGACCTACATCTTAGCTATATGTTAACTGTTCAGCGCGTGTGTAACTGGGCACTGGACTATTTCCAACAGGAAGTTTAATAGATAATATAGGTCTGCATTCAAACAGCGGTACATAACCCGTGGAGATCAAGTTTAGAATTAGATTCGTGAATAATTGGACAGCGCTTCGTGGTTTTCATAAGTATCACCAAGAAGGCAGCCAGAGGTAAGATATTTCGTTTTGCATTTCATTCACATTGGAAATCATGGTTGTTTCTCTCCTCTCGGATGCATTGAGGAAAGTACATTTCAACAGCGGTAAATAAACTTGCATAATACTTAATACCATATATAGATAACTTTAGAGCAGGGCAACATATATTTGGATAATGGGCGTTTTAGACTTTATATCGCCAGGACACAACACAATCCCCTCCGTCCTGCATATATGAATTACGGATTCTCAAATGTCTATCAGTCTCCGCCATAAAGATTTGTGCAACGTCCGAATGTTCAAATTATTTGGAGGAATTCCTTTCGCATTTTGAAACCTGTTCTGTCAATAATTCACACAAAAGCCTGACAATGTCATTGCGAATGAAAAACTATTACTCTCATCATAACAACATCATTCTTTTAGTCAACCAGTTACTAACAATGTCGGATGAGACGACTAAAGATCATAAATACCAAGTTCATAGTTTCCTCATGGAGGTAGCATATCGTATACTTGGGATTGGCGAAGAGGCCAAATATAGACACACGGGTATAATATTAACAACGATCAAATGCGTAACTAAATGGTCAAGGCGATAATACATGTGAGTGTCTAGTTCGAAATACATTTTGGCGGCCAACTTCCATAATTACACGAGATCGGGTGGCTGGGATACAAATCGTCAGCGGGCCTCTTTCGGTTCCTCCGATATGTTTAGAAATATGCAGTCATTATATTTGTCTGTGGGGGCATATGACTTCTATCAGAACAGAAATCAGATGGAAGATTATCTGAACACATCTGTGCGGCCCGACGCCGGCCAATCCTTCATTCTTCAATACGTTTAACAATACTACAATCACAAAGATTTGTACATGGGGCAAGTCTCGAAAGGTCCACCAGCAAAATATCACCGTATACAAGCAAAGATTAAATAACGCAAAAAAGCAATGGTGACGGAAAATGATGCGGACGTACAGGCAGAAAGTCATATGATCCTACAGGCAAGTTTACTGACTGCATATTCTCAATGCACCAAATTCAAAAAAGTATTCATGGTGTACGTAAATATAAGCTATAGTTTCCTACAAGAAAGAAGCATTCATTGATGCCGGCAAGTCATCATCATGTTCCAAAAATATCAAATCCGTATGGCTAAACATCAGTAATCTTAATCCACATGATTTTCGTTGTAAAGTCGCTATCTAAAGAATAATGTATCTCAGTCACGCTTTGATTGTTGAGCAGGCCCTGCATTCCGTCAAAATGCTCAAGAACGAACAGTTTAACATCTACATGTAAATTAAAAGCATTCTGGTAGGGATCATAGTGGCAAGAAACTTCGAAAACAGCCGTTAAATGTCGTAAATGTTCTTCAAATTGCGTCAGAAAGTGCCATTTGTAAAACCACTCATGACATCTACATTCATATGTCGCAGGGGAGCATGCCTATTCATCGCCCTCATTTAGGGGTTCGCGCTTGTATTGAGAGTTCGCTGCAAAAGGCAAATGACCAACCCAATGCCAAGAAATTAATTTGGTACATTTCTGCTAGATGATGACCCGAGTTTGACACATTTTCAGTCCTTTTCGGTCGAAAACAGGCAACAAGCACTAATATGATAAGTGTTGTAAGAAATAGTTGTCTTTAGTATAAAAGTTGAAATCACTTTGCGTATTACACGTGCGTTAATGCTATATGAACTAGGTCTTTGGATGGACGCGGAAATTCTTTAATATTGAATGACGGACCGGGCGCTTGTATATTACGTACTACATGTATACACTCTATTATCTTTATCCAATGCCCTTCTGCTTTCTGCAAGATACGTTTCGATGAAGCCACGAACACGCGAGAAAGCCGATTAACTCACGAACATTTACTAAAAAAGGAACCAGTCCCAAGGGGTATCGCATGCCATGAAGATCTCACAGTGAAACATATTCTGGTCGACTGTATAGGTTTTAAGATTGCAAGAGAATCTTTTTATCAAGCAGCTGCTTTAGAAGCTATTTTTAATCGGGTAAAAGAAGACTGTATTTTAGGTTATTTGAGAGCAATCGGCTTATTGTATAATATAAGTTTTAATGTATGGATGTTTTTGTTTTTGTTTTTGGTGTGTTGATGTGACATGGGTTGCTGGGCTGTTGATTTGCTTTTGTTGGAATACTTAGAATTTTGTTTGATCGTCGCTATATAGCTGAAATATTGCTGAACGCGACGTTACGTTAAACGTTAAATCTCAATTCTCTCTCTCTCTCTCTCTCTCTCTCTCTCTCTCTGTGTTCTGCCTTGAATATCTAAACTGAATGATACTATAGACCTAAATATTATTTGAATATACTGCTTGTTTACAACACAGTTCGATATATTTCCGAGTCCCGAGGTATTTAAGACCAGGATTAAAGAGTTTGATGTTTTTGCAAGTTTAATGTATCAGGTCATCTACAAATAGATTGACTGGTTAGGTCAAACAAGAATATAAATACGATATACAAGGAGAAGAAATACAAAGAAATATTTACAGTTCTAGCCAATGCTGAAATAAATCAGTCTTCCGTGTATCATGTAATTTTATTCTTCGTCAAATCATGTACGCATGATTGCACTTAAATGGGTTCTATTATTATTATTACTAGACGGATTTTCTTTGTGGCACTAATAGGCAACATACCAGCCGAAATCCATATGAGCACCGGAGTTACGCGGTGTGTGGTGCTCTAAAAAATTGATTGACGTTACCGTATCTCAAAAAGTTTTTCACCCAAAATATTAAATTACGTATTCTATCGGCTGATGAAAAGAAAAATAATGAAAACGTATTGCTTTATACGGAGAATTAGCGTTTGAAAATGAGTTGTTGAGCGTCATTTAGACAAGACGGTTGGATATATCCACTTAACACTGGATTAGCCAGCATGTACATATAAAACATGGTAAGAAAATGATAAAGTAGTTAACTTATTTCAAACCTTATAACAAATAATATTGAAAATTATGTAATATCTAGACTGGGGTATAAGACAGTCAACTTGGTTGAAGGGACTATCGGACATAAATTGAAGAAAAATTTGACTCCTGATCAGTGCGCTATTCTATATCAGAAACAAAGCGTAGTCCCTTTAAGCCTTCATTTATTCAGTCGGGGCCTCCTCATATCGGTCGATAGTTCATGTAGGGAGCTTTTGTCTACGTCTTTGTGTCGCTGAAAAGGCTCAAGTCTAGACACATTGTTGTCCCCAGACTTGGCTATTGCATGCATTGTTTCGTGACGTTTACATGGAGTATGAACTCTGATGTCGGTCTGAGACGGAGTGCCCAGCGAGGCGCGACTCGCTCTGAGCCTCACCAACAATGTCTGGGTAGTGGATTTTCCCTTCTCCCTATACTGTAACACAGAGGCATGTCTTTAATCAGTGATAACTGGTATCAATTTGGAAACTATGTATCAAATTATCCTATTGTTTGAAGAGAGGACCATTATGCTTTTCCTAATTTTTTTTTGTGCAACTTTAAGTTGAAAATATGTCAGATGTTCATAGTTAGACATATTACTTCATATTGGAGCATAGGGTAGGCTTGATAATTAGGCGTGATTTTACGCTATTTGATCCTTACATGAATAAACGTCACGGGAAATGGTACCTCAGCTGACCTACTGACTCCGCGGACTCTCTAAGTAATTTCACCAGTTATTCCTGCTCTTTATAAGCTCTCGTGACCTCCCGTTACATATTTCAAATGACGATCTTTTATTCAAAATACAGTCCATGGTGGGCCTCTTTTAGTTGTTGTGATCATAGGGTTTGCCTTGCAGGAGGGTTTATATGCTATCGCGTTTTGGGGGTTTTCTTTTGTGCGAATTTATTTGACATTGCATGAAAACGAATGTGTACGTCCTACATAATGAGAAACAAAAATGAACTACCCAGAATTCGACTGACGAAGCTCAGAGCGGGCCAGGATAATCAATGCGCACTCCGCCTGGCACCGATATCGGGAAGAGCCCATATAGTGCCTTGGATAGATTTCTTGGATTGCAATGATAACCTGTGAGCACGCTTGGACAGCTACTTCAAGTTATTCAAGTTCGAACGTCATAGTCCTTTTTTGTGTGGCTCATTACACACGTAACATGTATGAGAACCATGTAACTTTGTAAATGGATATCCAGGATACGGCAATGAGGAAGTAAAATTCCTCAAATGTACGCAGTAAGATTAGTCTATTCTTTTCGGGTCACAGATCAAGCTAATTCTACTTTATTATTTGAATTTAAGATACCAAAAGACTTACTATTATTAAGAATTTAAGATTCTTAGATAAAACAAATGTCGCCCCAACATGACCATGCCAACAGAGTATTCACTATGGAAATGTAGTTCTTTGCCCACACTACCTTCTGCAATCAATACTGTACCAGGTGATTGAGGCGGAAACGATCATTTGATCGTTCTCATAGCATTTACGCGTTATCATTAACAAATAATTTGCTTCCACCATGTGTTTATATTAGATTTCCTCTTATTGTTTCAACTATTAGATTGCGTGACATGACAAAAACATGTTGGTACATATGCGTAAGCAGTTGACCAATATATAGTCCTCCATTTAACGACCCTTAGTGGACCCTTAGTGAACTATGCTGACCGTTACACAAATAATTGTTTTTGCCTACCAATTAGTTCAAAGAAATCCGCCTGCGTTGTAATGACGGTTCATAAACGATTTCCCCACAATTCCCCTTCTTGCGACGGAAACAGCCCGTCCTGATGTTACTTCGGCTATGCAATTATTTGGTTCATAAATTATCGCAGAAATACATTTTCAATGCTTTTAGATGTCTCTTTTTCATTGCTATTCAAATAGCGAACATCAGACCCAAAATTCAATATACAGTCGTCGTCCATAAAGAAATTTCCGCGCCAGTAACATTTTCGTACGAGAGCATCAATTTTAAAGGTATTTGAATTAAGTAATAAAGACACAGTCAATATGTTTTCCTACAATATAGAAGCGATCCACATTTTTCAATGATGTCAGCAAGATGTCAACATGTGATTTACCAAAAACTCTTACCACTGACAATTATTCTTTATCCAAATGAATTTTCAAGTCGATTTCTAGATAATTTATCTCAGTCATATTTGGATTG
>JAVTVY010041323.1:0-18278 GCA_036873755.1 Hanleya hanleyi
TCTCTACCCCACCACCACCACTACCACCACGTGACACACCGCCGACCTCAGCACCGCTCCAACAGCCACTATTACCAGGGGTACCACCCACAGCCCCACAGTGGGTGGAAGACGAAGTGCTGAAGAGTGTACCTGCATCGTTCAAGAAACAAGCTGGGCTGGTATTACAACGGATGAAACAGAATCCTAACATGACTTGGAATGATAAAGGCGAACTCCTGGTACAGAATCAGGTGGTCCCCGGGACCCACATGACGGATTTAGTGAATGACCTAATGCGTAAACGCAGATCGCACACGGATCCTCGAGGATGGGAGGTCTTCGCTCAAGGCTTGAAAGACATGCATGTACCACAGGAATTGGTGGGGAACCCCACCGCTGGGCCTTTATGCAGCGAACCCAGCAATCGCCGAGTGGCCCACTACCTTCTTGGGAATCCGAATGAGACCGGTCTTACAAAGCTTTCCACCACCACCACAACGGGCACCTTCTTTTCAAACCTTTAAAAAACCACCCTCGATCAGGACACCCCACATCTCCCGAGCCGTGACACGTAGCAAGTCAACGCGACGAACACGACGCCGGACACAACCGCCCAAGGCCTGGAACACCTATTAAAACCAACAGCAGCAGCAGGACAGCTCAGTCGCCATGTTTTACCTCACCCTACCCAGTAACAGTTCGTTGGATGTGTTTCCTGACAACACCGTGGCCAAGTATGTGACTCAATTACCACAACCGCATTTACCTGGCCGGTGGGAATGTGGACTGGTGGATATTCAGTACCCTTACTCGTGGTACAACGTGCGAGCCAATGAAGTGTGGTACGAGGTGACCTACGAAGGAAAAGACACCCGACTCACTCTCCCCGAAGGCCAATACGATACCCCCAAAGAGTTCATGGGTGGGCTGTCAAGACTGTTGCATTATGAGGCTCTACGGGAGGTCACAAATACTTCAAAACCCAGCAAAGCCTATCCCTTCAAGAATCACGTGAACTTCGATTACAACGCACACAACGACAAGGCAGAGCTTATCGTCACCGCCAACGCGAGTGTCGTACTGAGTCCTATCCTACAGCAAATGCTGGGTTTCGATCTACGGACGTTCGCGGGTCCCACCGCCCACCAAGGCGAGATCCCGATGGATATGAAGTCGGGTATGTACGGACTCTACGTCTACTCGGACGTGGTGGACAACCACATCGTGGGCGATATCAACACACCTCTGTTACGGGTGGTGCCCATTAAAAAGTTGTATGGAGATCAAGTCACCCACAGTTTCACCCACATGCTCTACCTGCCCGTACGACAAACACACATCAACACGATCACGGTGGATATAAGAGATGACACGGGACGACCGGTGGCATTCGAACGCGGAAAAGTGGTGGTGACACTTCATTTTCGACAAGCACGTGCTCCCCACTTTGCATAATGAAGGTGCCTTACGAGTGCGATGCACGCAGCTATATGGACTATTATGCCCAACAGGCCGGAGGTGGCTTTCCGGTTTTTAGTGGTGCACGCATGCAACGTGGACATGGACTGGGGAACATACTCGGGAGCATCGTCAAAACGTTCCTGCCCTTGGTGACGCGTGGGGTGAAAGCAATCGGCAAACAAGCGGTACGCAGTGGACTGCAAGTGGCCGGTGATGTCTTGGGGGGTACGGCACCCAAAGAAGCCTTGAAACGGCGGGCCAAAGAAGCGGGAGGCGTCTTGGTGGCCAAAGCACAACGCACCGTAGGGAATAAAAGAGCTGCCCCACCGAGACCACGCACCAGTCGACGACCGACCCAGCGACGACGCACATCGAAGACCCGGGATATCTTTTCTTAAACATGTCCTTGATCCACGCCGAGTCCTGCCCCTCCACCAACAGTGAATTTGATTTGTGGACCGTCCCGCCCACACAGACCAGTGCCGAACAAGGATTATGGGTGGAGCATCTCCCGCTGTCCAGCATCAACGCAACAGGGCCCATCGAGTTCACCATCAGTAATGCGGATACGGCCTATGTGGATTTAGCCCATACATACTTGTATGTGAAAGCCAAGATCGTCAGTGGAGATGGCACCAGAATCGCCGACCAAGCAACGGTGGGCCCGACGAATCTCTGGCTGCACTCGATGTTTCAACAACAGGCATTTGATAAGGGTCAGTAATGGATGGGTTGTCATCAGTCACCAATTTGTCTTTGTAATGATTAAAATGATATGTATGTGTAGTGTACTCGCCCTTCTCATGCTGTTATATATACCCCATATACTAGTAACATGGAGTCAGTATGGATGGATGATCTCTGGCCCATAGTTAGTTATTCGTTAATAAATGAATCACAATCGACCTTTGTGTCGGTGTAGTAACAAATAAAACTTTATATGCTCACTATTGTCATAATGTTAATATATACTCCATTCTTCTAACACGGAGTGAAGGTAAATCACTCGCCATCTTGTTCGAAATTCTCTTAACAACGTTTTCCGAAACGTAACAAGTACGAGTCGTTTGATTGGTCAATGCACTGGTTGCTACGGTCATCACAAATTCCATGGAATGCGGAAATCTTGACTTCAGAGAGACGGCATTTCACTGATCAGAGAGCTGACAGAGACAGCGATATTGGCCTATCAAATGCCGTGTATCTCCTCATGTTCGGTTAACGTTGTTAAGAAAATTGTTTCAACCATATTTATCGAGTTACATGAAATACATCTTTTTGTTGCAGTAAATAATTAAAATCAATGCAGCAGGTATGTTCAACAAACATCATTTATTGGATAAAAGGTATGTGCAAAGTATGAACTGTGACTTTTCCCTTGGAAATTTCTATCTAAATTCGGGTTGTAATGGACAGTGCGGTACATTGTCTGCGACCTTAGTTGGCGGGGTCCATATATGTAGATACATAACTACCACGGATAATTAGGATATTACTGAGATACCCATCTTATACTGACCCTTATCAAATGCCTGTGGTTTCAACAGGTGGATATATTTCTCAGCGACAAACTCATCAGTGACTCGACCAACACGTACCCCTATCGAGCCTACAACGAGACGCTGTTGTCGCATGGGCGAGAGGCTAAAAAATCTCAACTGACAGCCGCTTTATTCTACCAGGACAAAGCCGAGCACATGGGCGCAGAGAACGACAATACGGGATATAGCAAACGGAAGGCTTTGACCGCGAACGGCGTCTCGGTGGATATGATCGGTCGACTGCACGCAGACATTCATGCAAGACCGATACCTCTTGAACAAGATCCCCATCAAAATCCGACTGATACGGGCGCCTCCGACCTTCGCCTTGATGGCCACTAACGTAGAGGCGCATGCAGCTGACTATAAGATTGTCATCGAAGACGCAGTCCTGTATGTCCGAAAAGTGAAACCGAATCCAGCCGTTCAATTGGGACACATGAAAGCCTTGGAACAAAACCAGCCCAGTACCCTATCCGACGTGTACAAACCAAAGTGTTCTCTGTGTCTGCTGGAAATATGAGCGCCAACAAAGAAAACCTGTTCCTGGGGGAACTACCCAAGCGATTGATCCTGGCCTGTGTGGAAAATACCAGTTTCAGTGGAGCCTACCCAGAGAATCCGTTTGATTTTAAACATTTCGGCATTAATTTTGTGGCCCTGCATGTGGATGGACAACAGGTGCCAGGCACGGCCTTAACACCGAACTTTGGGCGCGCGAATTTCATTCGAGCCTATCAGAGCCTGTTTACAGCCACCGGTCAAATCAACAAGGACGAAGGGAATTTCATCAGTCGGGAGGACTACGGGAACGGATACACGTTGTTCTGTTTCGATCTGACCCCCACCTTAGAGAACGACCATCAGCTGGCCCTGGCCAAGCAAGGCAATTTACGGTTGGAAATCCACTTTCTACGAGCCCTCCGGAGCACCGTCAATGTGATCTGCTACGCCGAGTTTGACAACATCATTCAAGTGGACAAGGCGCGCAACGTGCTGTGTGACTTCTCCACCTAACATGGATACAGACCAGATAACCACCGTGCTGGAGAATGACCCAGAGACACGTATGATGTTTCAAGGGGTGTTCGCCCGAGATGTGTTCCCATTAGACCGTGTGTATCCTGCTGCTTACGTTCTCAACACGGACCCGATGGATCGGCCCGGTGAACATTGGGTGGCCGTGTACTTGACAGAACAGCAGGGCGAATACTTTGACCCGTACGGCCTGCCACCCCTCCATCCCGATTTAACAGACTTCATGGATCAAGGCACAGAGACGTGGTGTTGGAGCAGTCAAACGTTGCAAAGCCTGACCAGTAGCGTGTGCGGACAATATTGCTTGTTTTACCTGTACCATCGATGCCGGGGAAGACCCTTATCTACCATCGTATAGATGTTTGACGAGTAGCCCAAGGCCGAGGACCGAGATGTACTCGTATATGACTGGGCCGCCCATCATTTCAATGTACAAGTCCCGTTCTGGGCTTGAATTCTTTCAATGTACACACGCCCGCTGTTCTGGGCTTAAGTTTACAAGCCCCCTGTTCTGGGCTTCAGTTTACAAGCCCCCTGTTCTGGGCTTCAGTTCTTTCAATGTACAAGCCCCTTGTTCTGGGCTTCAGTTTTCACGTGGTTGTTCTCACGTTGTTGTTGTTCATTGAATAAAAAACAAAATGAGATCTCACCAAAAAACCCCTGTCTTGTGTGTTTTATTCATAATGCATCAATGCCCAATGTGGAGATTCAGTCAAACTGAAATCAGTGGTGTAGGATGGGGCCAAAATGTAACCCATCAATGTTAGAATGCAAGCGCACTATAGTAAAATAGAGAGCCAATGAAATCAGCCCACAGACCAAGTACGTGTTTTGGTCTAGGTTTGGAGCGGGCATTTCATTGAGGTGCGTGTAAAGGAAGACGGTGAGTGAAGACTCGTCCAACACGTATAGATTAAGTTTATTACTATAAGTTATATGAGCATAATGCATGAAACTGGCTTTGAACACCGTATTAGCCAATCAGTGGCCTAGAATGGAGCCAAAGGTAACCCATCCATGTCCAGAAAACATTACCCGGGTGTACAAGAACCCGGATGTAGGCGCGGACGTAGGCGAAAGCACACCGTGAATACACCAATTCGATTGGCTGATTGTTCGACCGCTGATTGGTTCTTTTTCTCGAGCGCTGATTGGCTCTTTTTCTCGACCGCTGATTGGTCCAAATGGAACTGCCCATCTTTCCCAGGTTAATCTAGAATCCCCTTTTTGTGCTCAAGCTCTGACTATATCGATGCCGCAACATTGTCTCATTGGACATAGAACCGTTTGACTTGGATGTCACCTTTTGTCCCGCGCGCGCGCACTGCCGGTGATGACGCGCGCGCGCGCGCTGCGGCCGGAGAACCCGCGCGCGCGCGCTCGCGCTGGGGGGCCGGGGCCCGCCGGGACGGGAAAGTTGGAGGTAGTGTGTTTGAGCATTCATCCCAACCGGAAGTGACGTCACACACACACACTTGCGCAACCCCAGTACATGACAAACACAGAAAAGTCTGGACATGTCCAAAGGTGACGCCTCATTCACCCCAACCGGAAGTGACGTCATATGCAAATTTCTTAGGTCAAAGGTCAATAGGGCTCGCCTAGACCCCAAAAACGTCTATTTCCATACCCTTGGGCTACCGCGCATGCGCAGAATGACGATATTTCAACCCCACACCCACGCCATCAGAGGCTCCCTTATATAGGCTTCACATGGATACCTCACAAGACCCATTCGAACCGTGAATAGCCCATCTCTAACCCAAACACACCCACACACAACCCCAAAAATGCCTGCTTTTTATACTACGGCCAGGCTAGCGCAGAGTATTGACAACGTACGAATCATTAGTGTAGTCAAGTGCTCCTGCAGGAGAGCTTCAAAATAAGACCTCACTTGACCCCATCGGACCATTAGTGGCCAACCTAGACTCCAACACGTCCACCCCGTATGGCCCTATACACCCATAGCCATGCAGTAGGCCTATGGGCCTACCCAGGCCTCGGTGACTTTTTTCAAAAATTTCACCGTTTCGCTCCGGGACACTTCCTATCATGTTCTAAATGACGAGACGTGAAAAACAAATCCAAACAACCCTACCGCAAATGTCTAGAAGTAGGTTTCCCAGGAGGACAAACATGGGTCCTATACCCCCAGTATGGGACTATATGGGGCTATATCGTACTTTTTCAAAAATTTCACCGATTCGCTCCGGGACACTTCCTATCGTGTTCTAAATGACGAGACGTGAAAAACAAATCCAAACAACCCTACTGCAAATGTCTAGAAGTAGGTTTCCCAGGGGGACAAACATGGGTACTATACCCCCAATATGGGACTATATGGGGCTATATCGTACTTTTTCAAAAATTTCACCGATTCGCTCCGGGACACTTCCTATCGTGTTCTAAATGACGAGACGTGAAAAGCAAATCCAAACAACCCTACCGCAAATGTCTAGAAGTAGGTTTCCCAGGATGGTCCTATACCACCCATACCCCATATAGGCATTTTCCCGTAATTCCCGTGTTCCGTATTTTTTCAGGAAAAATTTTACATACACCCACCCTGGAACTAGGGGGAGATAACTCTATTGATAGGCAAGCCCCGTTAAGCCCGGCGACCTATATACCCCCCATACCCCATATAGGCATTTTCCCGGATTTTTCGATAAAGTCCGTGTTCCGGTTTTTTTCAGGAGAAATTTTACATGCACCCACCCAGCCCATCTGAAGCCCCTTCACGAATGCTTCACTTTGATACCTCACTCAACTCCATCGGCCCATTAGGGGCTCCCCTAGCTCTCAAAACGTCTATTTCCATACCCTTGGGCCACCGCGCATGCGCAGAATGCCGATATTTCAACCCCACACCCAGCCCATCAGATGCCCCCTCACAAATGCTTCACTTTGATACCTCACTCGACCCCATCGGACCATGCAGCGTATTTCCAGTCTAGGGACTACTTTTTCTCCGCGGAGGCAGACCGCATCACCGCCAGGACCGCATCACCGCGGAAGAATACATCCCCTTTTCCACACAATTCAAGATGGCCGCCCACACCTCCTCAAAAATTCAAGATGGCGGCCAAACTCTGGCAGATCGAGTTGTCTCCCTTGCGTCCAAAGTGTACAGATGGCGCCACCATCGGAAGTTGTGACGTCATAGTTACATCCGGGTGAAAGGGGACTTTAAACATGTTTTCCCTACTACTTGGCTACACAAGACAAGTTTGGCTATATAAAGCTAGTGACTATGTTAAATTCAATACTTTAATATCGGAAATTGATTGGGAAGCTTTCTTCGATAGATGTGCAAATATTGATGAGGCTGGTGTAAGATTTACAGATATATTTATTGACATTGCCAGCAAATGTATCCCTAATAAAATTGTAACAATAAGACCAAAAGACAAACCATGGTTTGACTCTGACTTAAGGAAAGATATGAGAAAACGTGATAGACTAAAGAAGGCAGCCGTGAGATCTGGGAAACTTGCTGACTGTACAAAACTACAAGAAATAAAGTTAACAATATGAAAAAATACGCTCAGCTGAACTACTTTAATAACCTTGAAAACACACTTGAAATGTCCAAAACAAATGACCCAAAATTCTACTGGAAAACATTGAAAACCTTCATGAATGGCACATCTGCAGCAGATATACCACCACTGAAATACCAGAATAGTACAGGGGGAAATGTGATGTGCTTCACTAATTTCGAAAAAGCAAATGCATTGAACGATTACTTCTCTTCGGTATCCACAATTGATGACAGTGCGACTGCTTTACCACCTTTTTCATATAAGTGTGATAATCGACTTGATACTATGTTCATTACAGAAGAAGAAATATTCAATATTATCCAGAACATTGACGCTAACAAAGCTGTGGGGCAAGATAAAATCAGTCACAGAATGTTGAAGGGGGTGGGTCGATCAGTTAGCATCCCATTGAAACATTTATTTAATATGTCACTGTCAAATAAAAAGGTTCCGGACAGCTGGAAAAGTGCCAAAGTATTGCCAATTTAAAAAAAAAACCGATAGACATCAACCAAGTAATTATCGAGCAATCTCCTTGCTTAGATGTGTGGGGAAAATAATGGAACGTATTGTGTTCAAAAATTTATATAACCATTTTCACTCGAATAGACTATTCTATAAATTTCAAGCAGGATTTCTTCCTGGTCACTCTACTGTCTTCCAACTTATCGAATTATATCATAGTCTATGTGAATCAATGGACGAAGGTGCACATTCATGCGTGGTTTTTGGGACATATCAAAGGCATTTGATACTGTCTGGCATAATGGCCTACTCTTTAAACTACAACAATATGGCATAGAGGGTGCAGTACTCGAATGGCTTCAAAGTTATCTTAGTGGCAGATCCCAGAGTGTATCTGTTGGGAATACGTCTTCAAATATTCGTACCACTAATGCTGGAGTTCCTCAAGGCTCGGTATTAGGTCCCCTGTTATTCCTTATATATATTAATGATATAGCGGACAAAATTACAAGTATCACCCGACTTTTCGCTGATGACTCGTCTCTGCATTGCAAATCTGTAGACATTACCGAAATTGAACTATGAATCATGACATGAAAGTCTTACTCGAATGGTCCAAGCAATGGCTCTTACAGTTTAACGCCCGTAAAGCAATTTTACTCTTATTCAGTAATAGAAATGTGCTAAACCAACCTGAAATTTATTTTGACGGAACTTTACTACAAGTATCAAATTTCCATCGACACCTGGGTGTATTCTTCCAAGATGATTGTAAATGGGGAACTCATATTGATCATATTATTGAAACAGCCACTAAGCGAATTGGATTAATGCGAAAACTTAAGCTCAAGCTTAGCAGAAATGCTTTAGCACAGGTCTATCTGAGCTTTGTGAGACCAATCATGGAATATGCCTCGGTTGTTTGGGACGGCTGTTCATTAACCGATTCAGAAAAATTATAAAAAATCCAATTATCCGCCGGGCGAATCGTCACTGGCCTGCCAATGTTCGCAAGAAGAGAGGCAATCTATTCCGAAACTGGATGGGAAACATTGAAAGTTAGAAGGGAAAAAATGAAAATGAAAATTATGCAAAAAATTTATAACGACGAGGCTCCGGAATATGTTTGCAATTTGATCACGCCCTTAGTTGGGGAGGTGACGCCTTATAACCTGAGAAATAATCTTAACTACGTGATCCCCAGAACCAGACTCAACATCTTTAAAAAGTCTTTCATCCCTTCAACTATACAACTTTGGAACAATACTGATACTGAAACAAGAAATAGAGCTGAAGGTAGACAACTTGAATCTGTTCCGAAATACTATTCTGTGGGAACTAGAAAACTCAATATAATACAAACACAGATGAGACATAACTGCAGCCAATTAAACTCTGACTTGTCCCGGTTTAATATGATCGCTAATGCGGGTTGTGATTGTGGAGACCCCTCAGAGGATGCCCAACATTTTTTCTTCCATTGTCACAAATATCAAGAAATTAGGGATGTAATGGTTGATAACCTACCAACTTCAATTTCTACCCGGGACATCCTTTGGGGGAATGATTCATTGTCGCCTGAAATCAATGTTAAAATTTTCCAAGCCGTTCAAAAATTCATAGGCGATAGTGGAAGATTTGACTGAGTTGATCACGGATACTGGGGTCCAACATATGCTCGAGCGTGTATGGTTATTCTACGGCATACCACCCCCATCACCCCTTTCATCTCCATTTTTTCTTCTGCCAGAAACACCATTTACAGTGTAACATTTACCGGTAAACCCTTACAAGTCTAATATTATTTATCTAATTGTATACTATTTTATACATAAACTGTCCAGCTGCCTAATTATTGCTATGTAGGGAGAGTGGTTATTAAGGACAATAAAATAAGTTTAAAACAAAACATTGTAAATAAATACCAGCTAGTAAGTTTGCAAAAGATCTCTAAAGAGCGGATGATATTAGATGACTCTGATTCGAAGATGTTCCCATAATTTATCATATGATTTTTTTTATTGGCCGCTTACTTAACGATGATGTAAATTTTATTTCATTGTGAAACTCGTTATGCGTCAGAAAGTAACTATTTTACTTCAAGTAAATTGAGTAGACACACCTACAGGTGCATGCATCTGACAACCATCATTTTGAACTTGGTTGTGATGTTTTCCTTTCACTAACTCTCCAATGAATACGTGTCAAAATACAATAAGCTAGAAAGTGGTTCACAAGAAGGATAGACAGACGGACGATCGGACGGTCCAAGCAGACAATAGAAGGGTAAACATCAATAAACTTGGACTAATTTGCCGTCACAATCCACATAGAGTCTAAAAAACACACCAGTTTTCATTGATTTACTGTATTTTTAATCACTTATCTTTTGACCTCAAAATATAAAGTGTTTCTCTTCCTCGTTCCTAAAGGGTACGATATACCAAAAGTATGGTACCCATCCATGGAGGAACTGGAGAAATCGCACGGACAAGCAAAAGTTAACAGACCGATAGACGGACGGCAATCTTGATCGCAATAAACGACCTCATCATTGGACAACAGGCGTATTAAAATATTCAGAACTATATTTTTATGCACCAGGGATTAAGACGTAGTCGGCCAGCCAAACCGCCAAATTGTGCTTTCAAAAACTTCCGATGAAATTTTTATTCGAAGAGGACATCCATGCCTTACTGCACAACGTAGGTGTGTATTTGCGTTTGCGAAAATAACCATCGCCTCGAGTGGTTTGGCAGGCACATCGACATCACATCCTTTTCGTATATTCTCACCCAGGACCACATCACAACCAAGGACCACATCACACCAAGGACCACATCACAACCAAAGAACTCTTTGTAGCAGACCCACAAATATTCATTCTAAAATTCTAAAAACTGAACTTGGGGAATTCTAGGTATCCGCAATACTGTTCCTTGTTGTCTAGCGTACAGCTAGCTCAACCTGCTTCATAACTGTCAGTCGCACCGCGTACGACTTGCACTTATCACAATCAGAGAATGAACACACTTTTCGGACATGGAAAATAGCCAGGCGACCGTAAAGGCCACACCCCGCATCGTACACACCCAACGTCCTAATGCGATCGCCAAAGTAGACGACACGAACTATACACACACTGAAGTCAGCACAGAAAATCTAATGGGTAAAATGCTAAATTAATCTATGGACCATTATGTGAATCCTAATGAATATTTTGGCAATAATAAGTTGAAAATATATAATGCCAGATACTCCTAGTTAGGAATATTGCGCTTTTTCCACCCAAAGATGGGGCCGTGTACATTCCGATCAATCGAATGTAAGTCCGGAGTAATGTGTAGCGTGATATAGGGTAAATTTAATAATTGACGCTGACAGGATCTCATGTGATATGCTGAATGCCGGATCTCTGCTGAATGTCAAGTCACTACCGAATGTTGGGTATCTGCTGAATGTCGGAACTCCGCCGAATGTCGGATCTCTGCTGAATGTCGGATCTCTGCTGATTGTCGAGTCTGCTGAATGTCGGATCTCTGCTGAATGTCGGGTCCCCGCTGATTGATGGGCCTCTGCTGACTGTCAGATCTCTGCTGAATGTCGGGTCTCTACTAAATGTCGGATCTCTGCTGACTGTCCGATCTGTGCTGCGTATCGGATCTGGCGCATATACCTGTACTAAAGTTGTTCGGATGAATGCTTCTTAATGTGCGTAGTAAGGTCGCGTTTTCGGATGGAACCATATTCACAGAATGGGCATTTGTGTGGCTTCTCTCCAGAGTGTGATCTCATATGTCTATTCAGGTCCGATTTGAAGTTGGAACTATAATCACACATGGAACATTTGTGTGGCTTTTCGTCAGTATCCTTACCCTCGGATGGAATGAGATGTTTCCCTTTCTGCATATGTATAACTAGGTCACGTTTACGGATAGATGTATAGTCACATAGCGAGCATTTGTGTGGCTTGTCGACACTGTGGGTTCTCATATGTCTACGAAAGTCCCCTTTACGTGCAGAGCTATAACTACAGAAAGAACACGCATGTGTCTCAATACCAATGGGCATTCCCGTTTGTATATCAAGACTTGTTTTACTGGCAATCCCAAGATTAGACTGTGGAATAGCAGAAGAATTCTGTTGTGAGTGTATACCCATGTGACCTTGTAGACTTCGGCTGTGATCCGTGCTAAACTCACAGAAGGCACATTTATGTTGGCCTACTGCAGAATGTGTGAACAAATGACCAACGAGTGAACATTTATCGATAAACCTGTATTCACAATGCGGACACTTGAACGGCTTTTCTCCAGTGTGTGATTTTGTGTGCCTCACTAAGCCATTATTTGAGCGGAATGTACGACCGCAGTATGAACATAGGTAAGGTTTATCCATTGTGTGTTTGGTCATATGATTAACGAGAATGTCTCTTCTGTACGCCCTATAACCACAGATCGAGCATAAGTGCAATCTATCCCTCGTGTGAGACATCTGATGTCGAACTAGATTGCTTTTTATGGATGACGAATACCCACAGATCGAACACAGAAGAGCCTTGCTTTTGGTGTGTTTTCTCAACTGCACACCATGACTACGTTCTTTGGTAGACCTATAACAACAGAGAGGACATTTACACGGATTGGTACCATTGTGAGTGTTGTTATGACGAGCCAATGATTTTCTCGTGACACACATAAAATCGCACGGTGAACGCTGCTTGTATGACTTTCCTAAAGCATGCGATCTCATGGACGTTTCCACGCGAGCTTCTGTTGAACATTTACGTGGCTTGTCCGCAGTATTCGTTCCCAGCCGTTGCACAACATTACGTTTACTCAAACTTCGCCGTGAGCGGTTCACACCACACGAAGCATCCTGAAAGGCAAGCGCTTTTCCAGGATTACCGTCATCTAGGTTTCCCTTATCCGGCATCGCCGTACATGTATTTCCCTCTGAAACTGTGTTAACTTCACCGCACACTGTATCCAAATGACTGTCAGTTTCCATGATTTCCTTTAAAGTTATTTCACCTTCACCACATACTGTATCCAATTGAATATCAGTTTCTTTATTTCCCTCCGCGGTTGTTTCAACTTCAACACATACTGCATTTAATTCAGTATTATTTTCCATCATTCTCTCAGGTGTTTTACTTTGAGAGACTATTGCATTCCGTTTGAATCCAGAACCCTTGCTTCCTTTTGAACTTGCTTCAGAATGATCCACAGCTGCGGGAAAAGTCTTTGAAGATAAAGGCGTTTTGTCCTCAAATTCGATGTTTCCTGACTGAAAGGCAAAGTTATTCCATGTAATATAAGGTCGGACAAGCATAACTGAGAATTCGTCTCTATGCATGGATATGTAGGTTTGTTGTCAAGTTTGATTTGTCCTCGGAGAAAATAGATGAACTGAAAACTGTTATGAGAAGAACGAATATCTGAACAGATTTATAACAAATTAATAAGTAGTCAGATTTCATAGTTCAATCGATGCTGTTTACCTCAGTGCACGTGGCTATTCTCTGTATAAAATACAATTTTATATGCATCATTAAAAAAATTGTTTGCTGCATAACAGCTAAAGGCAGGTTTCTCACATAAACCCCACGCCTTGTCGGGATATCCCGACGATGATGGTGACAATTTTACTAAGACATGGCATAATGCAATAAGGAACGTATCAATATGATGAGGATAAAATATACCTTACCGTGCGAGCTGATACATCTTTATCCCCCGTCTTTGACAGGGCTCTCGGACTGGTTGATGTGTCCATCTCCTGTCCACATCTGTCCTGCAGTGATGTGGAGAAAAAGTCCACAATCAATATTCTCTTATTGTTTAATATATATACCAGTATCTTGTGTAGGTTCTTGTTTAACCCGAACGCCAATGATCACCAGTTCTGCATGTGGACATTCTGGCTGTTGTTGTAATTCCACTTTAATCTTACCACACTCCCGTGCTCAGGCGTTGATTGATTTTTCATAACGGTAGATAGACTGTCCGATTGCTGAATAAAGTTGTCAGTGGTGGTTTCTTCTACCGATCTCATTGGCTATCCTGCTATGTTGCTCTTCTGAGAAAATCCGTCATTCCTTGTGTATGTTCTGTTTTAGTTCACTGCAATATCCTGAAAATTTAATGAAAAAAGATGACACAGATGTGAAGGGAAACGATGTCCCAGGAAAGTATGTCTCTTTTCATGTTTATCTTCAGGAAAATATGTCCTCTCTGCTTTTCTGATCCCGGAAAAACTTCCTGGGTAGGTAACACTGTCCGGGAAAGGTAACACTGTCCAGGGTAGGTAACACTGTCTTCGGTTGGTAACGAAGTCCTGTGTAGGTAACCATGTCATGGGTAGGTAGCACTATCCTGGGTAGGTAACACTGTCCTTGGAAAAGGTAGCAATGTCCAGGGTAGGTAACATTGTCCTGGGTAGGTAGGATTGTTCTGGGTAGGTGACATTGTCCTGGTTAGGTAGGACTGTCCTGGGTAGATAACACTGTCCTGTGTATGTAGCACTAGTAGTAGTCATTGAGCAAGATAGCGTTATTTTTCCCCGGATGTAACTATGACGTCACAACTTGATGGTTTTGTAACGAGGTTTTTGATTGGTTGAGCTGTAAGTGTGAGGATGAATTTGATTGGTTGAGGTGTCGGCCATGTTGTAAAGCAAGATGGCGGCTGTCGGCCATGTTGTAAAGCAAGATGGCGGTGTGGTTCGGTGATGTTCGGGCATGTTCGGGTTGTCGGGCCTGTTGTAAAGCAAGATGGCGGTTGTCGGCCCTGTTGTAAAGCAAGATGGCGGCTGTCGGCCATGTTCGGGCGTGTTCGGGCATGTTCGGGTTGTCGGATCGAAAAAAAAAAGTTCCGGCAAAAAAAATAAAAAAAAAAATGTATTCATGCGCGGTAATGCGGTTTGGCCGTGGTTTTGGCGGTGATTCGGTCTCGGGAAAAAGCTTCCGCGGAGAAAAAGTAGTCCCTAGATAAAATGGTCCGATGGGGTCGAGTGAGGTATCAAAGTGAAGCTTAGGTGAAGGGGCATCTAATGGGTTGGGTGTGGGGTTGACATATCGGCCTTCTGCGCATGCGCGGCGGCCGAAGGGTATGAAAATAGCCTTTTTGGAGCTATGGGAGCCCCTAGTTTACCGATGGGGTCGAGTGAGGTATCAAAGTGAAGCATTCATGAAGGGTCATCTGATGGGCTGGGCGCGGGGTTGAACTATCGGCATTCTGCGCATGCGCGGAGGCCCAAGGGTATGGAAATACACGTTTTGGAGTTAGGGAAGCCCCTAATGGACCAATGGGGTCGAGTGAGGTATCGATGTGAAGCTTAGGTGAAGGGGCATCTGATGGGCTGGGTGTGGGGTTGACATATCGGCCTTCTCCGCATGCGCGGTGGCCCAAGGGTATGAAAATAGCCTTTTTGGAGCTATGGGAGCCCCTAGTTGACCGATGGGGTCGAGTGAGGTATCAAAGTGAAGCATTCATGAAGGGGCATCTGATGGGCTGGGCGCGGGGTTGAATTAGGGTCATTCTGCGCATGCGCGGAGGCCCAAGGGTATGGAAATAGACGTTATGGAGCTAGGGAAGCCCCTAATGGACCAATGGGGTCGAGTGAGGTATCGATGTGAAGCCTAGGTGAAGGGGCATCTGATGGGCTGGGTGTGGGGTTGAAATATCGGCATTCTGCGCATGCGCGGTGGCCCAAGGGTATTGAAATAGCGGTTTTGGAGCTAGGGGAGTCCCTAATGGGCCAATGGAGTCGTAGGAGGTATCAAAGTGAAGCATTCGTGAAGGGGCATCTGATGGACTGGGCGTGGGGTTGAAATATCGGCATTCTGCGCATGCGCGGTGACCCAAGGGTATTGAAATAGACGTTTTGGAGCTAGGGGAGCCCCTAATGGTCCAATGGGGTCGAGTGAGGTATCAAAGTGAAGCATTCGTGAAGGGGCATCTGATGGACTGGGTGTGGGGTTGAATTAGGGTCATTCTGCGCATGCGCGGTGGCCCAAGGGAAGGATTGATCTGTAATCTGTGTTGTTGTTGTTGCTCCCTTTTTTTGGACTAACCCATCAGAATAGTACGTATCACGGACTACACCCGTAGAGCTACATCTGGTCTATAAAACATGTCCCTCTGGATCCCACACTTTCATTTCTACAGAGCCATGGCGGAGATCCAGCCCCATGCAACTCGCATTTTACAGTATGCCACCGTGGTGAATTCATTCACGGGTTACCGAGCAGTGGTCCGGTCCATGTTTGCAGATGGCGACGACAACGAGGGACGACGCCAGATCCTGAACGAGTTCACAGAAGCGGTCCTCCACAGAGTGCACTCGATGGACAGGCGTGCCATCACTCACCACTACTGGACTATGACAGCCATCCTTGATGCTCGCGTTATGGACCAGGAGCGCTCACGCCGGAACCAGCGCCGGCTGGTTGGCCTCATACTAGTCTGTGCCCTATTCACCCTGGCGCTGTGGTATTGACACTATAAATACGAGGGATGAGACAGAGTGTGTGTCATTCTCCGTTCGACATTGAGAGGAAGCATGTCATCACTCCAAGCCATCCTGACGCTTACACCCAATGTGAAGTTATACGTGTATGATGCTAAAGTGACCCTGGTCGAAGATTGTGGAAATATTTGCTTTGAGCACGCTGAGACTCTATCGGATAGGGTGACACTAGAGCGGGATGGCTGGACTAAGTTTAAACGGGTGTTGAGCGGAGAGTTAGACGGACACCTGATCCACCTGGACAAGGCCTTCGTCACCACTTGCATGCACTCTACCCACGGGTTCAAGGACGCTACCAAGAGCCGGCTCGAAGTTTCCTCCTAACTCCCTCTCTGTGGTCAGCCTTGGAGAAAATAGGCCCTCTGGTGGACCAGTTATTTATACCCGACGATCGATCACCCCACCAATTGGCATGGGCTCACATGCTATCGAACACGCACTAAGATGAACCCTAAGCAGAAAAAAAAAAGCGGATGGAGAAAATACTATATGCATAGAATGCGCAGAGGCTGGAATGACAGTGTCACCTGATGAAGCCACCCACACACACATGACGGGCCAGAACGATGAAGAAGAAAAAAAAATCCGTGATGAAGCCGCGGGGCCAATGGCTGAACCCCATGAACAACTACATGAACCCGACGACGATGCCATTGATTACCCCGCTAGACTCAGTCAGCCCAATGACATGACCACCTGATCCTTTGATCTCACGGGGTTCTCCCTATAAATACGAGAGGCAGTGAAATCTGGTACCATTCACGTACTGACCATGACGGAGCATATAGTACTGGCGTATTTCAGCTTGACCCCCGAGGTTTTCCTGCACGTGTATGCGGATAAGGTCGATATCATGGAGGAAGTGGTGGAGACACGGACCCTACACAACCGTGCCCGGCTCACATTCGTCTGTCCCGGGAGGGATGGACCAAATTCAAACGGGTGTTGTCTGGTGAACTGGACGGCGACCTCATCCACTTGTGTCACGATGTGTACATCCGACGCGGCCCTTTCTTTGCTCAATTGGCTCGGCTAGATGGAGGTACAGTGCATTTTACCCTTCACCTGATCTATGGTCTGCATTGGAAGATGCCGTGGTGGATGTGGATGAAGTGCTTATCAAGCGGTCATCAGACGAGTTGGACTGGTCATTGACCATGGCCACTGTGGAAGTCCACGAAGAAAATCAGAAAGAAACTCAGGCCCAAGATATACCTGTTATAAATAAACGATAGAGCCAGGGTCCATCATCATTTTGTCACCATGAAGCGCTGGGAGAAGGTGTTGGATAACTTATACTACAGTCCCGACAGTCCGGCAGCCTATAGTGCATTGTCGGCTCTCTATCGAGCGGCCAAACCCCAGGGGGTACAACGTGCCCAAGTCCGAGATTGGCTAAGAAGACAAGACACCTATACCTTACATCGATCTGTCCGTCGCCATTTTCTACGGAACCGGGTCATCGTGGGGGGAATAGATGCCCAGTGGCAAGCGGATTTGGTCGATATGAGCGCCTTTGCCAAACACAACGATGAAAATCGGTATATCTTGACGTGCATCGATATCCTATCCAAGTATGCGTGGGTGGTACCCATCCGGACGAAAACGGGGGCAAATCTCATAGCGGCGTACAAAGACATCTTCAAGACCGGGCGCAAACCTTTGTATTTGCAAACCGACGAAGGCACGGAATTCCTCAACAGACCGTTCC
>JAVTVY010041324.1:0-195528 GCA_036873755.1 Hanleya hanleyi
GAGTCACCAACAAAGTACAGTGGCTAGCTTGTTACCCTTCACGTCAACAATCAAGGACCTGGGAGAAGAGAGGCTTGGAAGCTCTCAGTGACTTAGCGTCCGGGGACAGCGCCTCATTAAAGAAATGGATATTAAATTATAGTCCTCGGCGAAAAGGACTCAGAGTTCATACTTTCTATAGCACCTCATAAACAGGTCAGCCGCAAATAGGTTACCACAATTTAAAAGCATTAGACCAGAGCTACCTTGAGCTCGATAATTGTATTCCATACTGTATTCTCCACACCTAATGGGGTCCGCGGACGCCATCTTTGAACAAAGCATATTACCACTCGAGCGAACGATAAGAAGTCAACTGATCACAAAATTTATATGCCATGATTGCTTCATATTCCTTCTTGAAGTGTTTGAATTATAGCCTGTCTACGTTTATTTATAGAATGACAGTGTAGCAAATTCATCCATCGATTGTATATACATGTACATCTATATTAGCCTCAACTTTTGTTTTCTTCAAAACTTCCATGCATAAATATCTACTAGGTCAGGCGGTAGGTACGGGCTTGTTTCTGCGCTGGCCTCCGCTATGGGGGAATATAAACCATGTCCACAAACGGCACAGATTTTTCTGAAAAATCTTGGAATAGTCGAATATCTCTCTGACAGAAAAGAACATCAGAGGTTATTTTTGCAGGAAGGTTCCAGGTATATCAGCGTATATACCAACATTCAAATAAAATCCAAGATGAAATATCTAAAAAGACATTGTTGCAATAGCACTGCCAAGAATATTGAATTCACATCAACACCAAATTCTCCACTGATCATTATGCAGGTCCATTATTTCGTATCTTAGTGGATAACGGCAATATCATTATAGCATGGAACTACTAGAATGTTAAACATCATACCGTCCATGCACCATTGATGAACCAATTTTATTCCAGGTTTGGTCCATATGCGATAACCTAGTTCCAATGTTAGCAAATCGGCATTGACTGGTCAGATGTTGGTCAAACAATCACACACGACCAACCGTGAGAGTCGACTTTGGATCTGAATCGGCACAGTGGAACAATAGATTGCATAACAACATAGTCATGCTATATATTCATATTAGCCTGTGATCTGCGAAGTCCTGTGTTTTAGTCTTCGGTATCTCGTAGATTCAATTTTATTCCTTGTATGATGATAATGTGTTATAGTTCTGCTCTGAGTAAACACGCGTGTCTTCATGTACCTAGGCGGACTTATGTACTTCAAGTGATATTCTAGAAGAAATTGTCTCCCACGGTGAATGTATGCTCAATCTATAAACACTTTGCTGACTTGATCGGGGCATAAACATTATTCCATTCCATATTGACTTCGAGATTGTTATTCGAGATGTTACATTGGTCTGGGACTTTATAACCGAAGAGCGAAGCTGGTAGATTATGTGAACAATCTCTTGGCTATTTCATAGACTTTCTGTTCGTGGTACGGTTTCACTGCCATCAACAGGGCATCCTCGGATTGCAGAGACTGGAATTGAGTGCCGGTATGTCGGTTGATGGTTGATGCCCATATGGAGATAAGAGCTCAATGGAAAGCCAGCCTTTTCCATGGAAACTCAAATTCTTTTAATGGCGAGGATTTTCTTTTCCTTCGCCAAATGCTTTTGGAAGCGAGGACGCATTAAGAGCGAAGCGATGCCTGAGATATATACAGGGTACAAGATAAAAGGATCAGAGCATCCCTGGTAACTCTGCGCAAAGAGGATAATAATCACTATATTCCGATAGTATTTTATAGGACATTCGTGCTTCGTGGAAGTTTTCGGGGTTTAATGGGGCAATTTCACCCCTGATCTGCACTTTTGCTCGAATGGCATCGGCGCAAGATATTTAGGATTGTTTGCATATCAATGATGACAACTTACTATCAACTGGAGAACAAGAGAACAACCATGCGAAGGTCCATACATATTCATACGACGGGAATCATTATGTTCGGTTCAATAAAACAGACATTTTCATTGTATTCATCAAAACATGCAAATGATATAACATCAGTACGCTTCATAGCCCAAGAAAATGGAGTGGGTTCGAAGTCGTTGCCAGTTAGCAAGACTGCGCAATTGCTAAAGCCATGATGGGTGCTTCATTGCTCCAAGTCAACAATGTATGTCAACATAGATTCTCATTTGTTGACCTGATTTTCCTTCACGGTCAAGTTCTCTGGTTGCAAGTCCATGATACTGTGACCTCTATGTGCTCCGATAGCAAAATCAGTCACAGTGCATCAAATGTTCTGTATGTACTGGTAATGACAAGTTCTCAAATTTATAGGCTCTAACTCATCCACGGAGTGAGGAATCAGTCTATGCAATAGCTGATGGACAATCGTAGCATTTGATTCATCAAATACAATGCAGGCGTTATTCGATTCGATAGTTATATACGTATACGATATCTATATACGTATACATCGGCGAGAACTAAACTAATATAGGTCAAGGAAATTAGTATTTCTTCCAGAAATAATACGGTTTTCGATACAACGTATAATCGAGATACGAGAGAGTCATTATAATATTATATATGGCTCGATTTCATTTAAACCGGATTATATGTATATATATTGAAATTATGCACATGCTTGGATTGGTTCTGACAATGTGATATGAAAACGGTTCTTATAAGCAGCACTCGTCCGTAAATAATCTATGTGGAGATGGTATCGCCCGTTGAGTCGGTTTAGATACAGTCCACCAAGAGTCGTGCCGAAGATCTCACAAAGTTGAAAACCATCATATTCTGGTCGTCTCTGGCTTTGATATCTGGTGCTTCAAGGTTTGAGTGGATGATAGATTTTACACTGATATCGCCACACCTTCACGGTATTTATTCATTGGACGACACCAAGGCCACCCAAGAAGGCATGCCTCGATACGAGACACTCCGACTCGATAAACATATGCAGCTTTTACCATGATATGAATAGTTATAAAGAAGTCGAGGATATTTATTCAAATGTCCACTTATTCTTTCAATACATGTGCTCTTGATACAAAAGCAAGCTACATTGAAATTCAATGATTAGTTTTCTTGTATTCCCTAGTAAATTCTACGGATGGCCCAAACCGATATCTCTGATATAGAATTGTATAAAAAGGACTACATTTCATCTTCAAGGCAGACAAAAGACTAACAAATGAACGGCAAAATCAAAGTTATCAATTTGATTTCTTTTCCTCGAGCGAACGAGAACCAACACGTAATTACTAAAATAAATCTTTGTCGATATGGCACCTTGGACAAGCCTTTGAAATCACCGAATACGAAATAAGGAGAGAAATAGATTCCGGGTGAAAATTTCACACCATTGTCATATCGGCATTCCATATTGCTTGACTCCTCGACACGACCCAATATCGCCATTCCAGTTAATTTACCGTGGACACTGGCATTGGCATTTCATCATTAAATTACTTCGTCGCATTGGACTGTTCTGTGTATTACAGTGTTATAGCGGACGAGATGACAGTGGTAATCAGGCATACGGATAACAGATGAACATTTGTGGCCGTATTACATCGCGCTACGCACAAAAAATCATTTCCTTTCCAAATCCTTACCCTTCAGCAGAATGTCATCTCAAGAATTACACTGGAGAGAAAAAATGTTCATCAGCATTAGCAGGGGCAAAAACAAGCCTAAGGATAAAACAGGAAAAATTGAAAGTGAAGACCATTTCTGAAAACTATTCAATGGCGAAGCAAGATCTGTAGCAGCCGATCTATCTAATTGTGCCACCCACTGTTAAACAAAGAACATTGAAACTGCTTAGAATGTACTTCAAAGACCGCTACATGTATTGTTCACTCGATTATTTATTTTATTCGTTATGTTACTAATATCATAACATATCAGCTGACATGGGATGCTTTCCAAAGTGCGGTCTAATACTTCCCATTTTCATATATCTGTCCTGTTGTATCGTGAATCGTTATAGCGAATCGTGATGACATTCAGCAATCTTGTAGCAATTTAGTTGACCTAAATAGAGAGGTATATCATGGATTAAACGCAACAATAAAAGGGTGATGGTGAAGGGTGACGTACTGACATGCGGTCATATGACACCACAGACTGCATATTTCTACAAACATCACAAAAACCAAAAGTGATCCCTGTGATGATTTGTATCTCAGCCACGCCTTTATTGTATCCCTGTGATGATTTGTATCTCAGCCACGCCTTTATTGTATCCCTGTGATGATTTGTATCTCAGCCACGCCTTTACTGTATCCCTGTGATGATTTGTATCTCAGCCACGCCTTTATTGTATCCCTGTGATGATTTGTATCTCAGCCACGCCTTTATTGTATCCCTGTGATGATTTGTATCTCAGCCACGCCTTTATTGTATCCCTGTGATGATTTGTATCTCAGCCACGCCTTTATTGTATCCCTGTGATGATTTGTATCTCAGCCAGGCCTTTATTGTATCCCTGTGATGATTTGTATCTCAGCCACGCCTTTATTGTATCCCTGTGATGATTTGTATCTCAGCCACGCCTTTATTGTATCCCTGTGATGATTTGTATCTCAGCCAGGCCTTTATTGTATCCCTGTGATGATTTGTATCTCAGCCACGCCTTTATTGTAGTTGTTCATGAGAACATCTCGAATGACATGACAACACAACCCTAGCACCGGCTTGAGTGGTATTAGATACAAATATTTCGGATGATGTAATAGCCCTATCAAGTCATCTGTTGGAAATCTACGTGACCGCCAGATAAACATATCACCGGAGTAAAGGGTGAACATTCGTCATCTTCTTGGAGAATATCAGAATGCATTGCTTTAAGGTACTCCTGTGGTGGTTTTGCGCTTTGGCGGCCATTTTCTATATTTTTGTCTGTTTTATCTCCATTTCCTAGATTAAGAGATAGGGATTTCCTTTAAAAGACTTCTAGCCGGGAATTTTGTTCAGCAACATTCATCCAATTTGATAAATTTAGATAGACATTGTCATTATCTTCAAACAGTTAGAATATAAGGAAAATTTAAATACTATTTATATGATTTTTCATGAATATGCTTCAAAACCAGGGCTATTCCCCATGGTTTCTGGGTTATCAAATGTAGCCTGGGTTAGACCATTTAACAATGTCTGCAGCTAAAAAATGCACACAAACCTATATTTATTTCTTTATTTTTCCTCATATTACATAGTTAAGAATACAACAACACAATTATGCTAAAAGTTAATTACTTTGATTTACCACCAGCGGACGTCCTTTAGGTGGACACTGACACCTTCCTTTCCAACATGTACAATTTCACTGAAACTTCTTTACATGAACTAGTACTGTTATACACATCAGAAAATGAAATAAACATCGACTGTCACGTGATGCTATGGATGCCCATGAACGTATGGTAGCCCTCTTCTCCAATTTGCACAGAAATCGAGTGTCATCATATCACGTTATGCTAAGTGGATGCTCATCAACATATGGTAGCCCTCTTCTCCGATTTGCACAGAAATCGAGTGTCATCATATTACGTTATGCTATATGGATGCTCATCAACATATGGTAGCCCTCTTCTCCGATTTGCACAGAAATCGAGTGTCATCATATTACATTATGCTATATTGGATGCTCATCAACATATGGTAGCCCTCTTCTCCGATTTGCACAGAAATCGAGTGTCCTCATACCACGTTATGCTATAAGGATGCTCATCAACATATGGTGGTCCTCTTCTCCGATTTGCACAGAAATCGAGTGTCATATCAGGTTATGCTATATAGATGCTCATCAACATATGGAAGCCCTCTTCTCCGATTTTCACAAAAATCGAGTGTCATGAGATATATCAAGTTTTGTTATGGATATCCATCAACATAGGGTACCCCTCTTCTCTGGTGTACACAGAAATCGAGAAATAACTATACAATGAAATTCTTTTGATAGAAACTCACATAGACTTTTACTCAAATTTTCAGAAAACACGTAAATCAATCTGTGTCACCACACCATGTTATGCAAAAGATGCCCATCAACATATGGTACCCCTCTTCTCTGATTTACACAGAAAATTGAGAAACAACCACACAATGAAATTGTTTTGATATAAACGTGAATAGATTTTTACTCATATTTTCGGAAAACACGTGCATGTAATTAATCTGTTTCATTATAACACAAATGTAAAATTGGGGGCCATTATCTTTATAATACACAAACACCTCATTCTGGGGGTATTTTCCCATCTATTTCCATATTATCTATTAAATTGAGATAGTTGCCATGGAAACAGCTTTAGTCATATTCGAATACAATTTTGTATAGTTGTTATACAATGCACAAACACAATCAGTACACCAAAGATGAGACTATTCGTACGAAATTAAATTATTTTCCCATTTGAAATGTATTAGGACATTTGGCTAAGGTGTATATGTGGTGACTTTTCGATTCCAAAAATGCACCTCTACATTCTCATGCATAGGCTTAAAAACAAATCAAAACATATTTGCTCCCTTTATGCGTTCAGCGGGGAAAGGGAGAATACTGGAAACTGAATGAATTGATTTTTTATTTATTGCTATAATTAGCTCTCGACCTTCACGAAAAGAGGTTAGTACTTATGGGGGATATGGGATTATAAATAATCCAGCTGATGATAGGTTGATAAAAATACATCCCATTCGACTCAGTCATGTGTTAGCGCAGGTATCACGATCTCTTCCGAATGAATCGCGAGTATGATTTGCCCGAACCAGTCTTTTTACTTTTACGACTAGGTGACGTCTTGGCATATGTTTTTGCGCTACAGCTCGGTTTTTATTGCTTGCGACAAAATTGCAACGGCACATATTCCCATGCCTCTATGGGAATGCAACCGTGGCTCTAAACAAATTCTCCGGTAAAATGATGGAAAGACCTGTAACTTTTAGCAGTGTTGGTAAGCACCGCCATATATGTATTTATAAACAATTGAAACTAACAAGTCAGTTTAGTTCAATAGAGAAAAAGTCAGAAGTTTCCTGTGACGTCAAAAATATAATGTTACTGCATGTCGTCCAATCTTCGCCACTCTGTAAGTGGAAAACGCGCATGTAAACTATGGAATAAGTCAAGAATTGTACAGCAGACTGAATCTAACCTAATGTAGCTAATGTGCTTTCCGCTTACGACAGGAATAAGCCCGAAGCCATCAAATTACTCCACCACACAGTTCCTGTAAAAATAATCGTATTTGTTAGCCGTGTGGCCTCGAGGAAGTCAAGAATCCAAGAGAAGTTCTTAAACACCACAGGCCGTTATATGGAGAGTTATAGAATATATGCTGTAGGTGTTTTTATAGCCCTAGATATATTTGCAAAATGTTTGCGAAGCCTGTTCCATGGTAACCGCTTCTAATTTCTGCAGGAATGGTGTAACGATGGGGTACCCACTTCACGTCTCCTACAGCCCACGGTCCGTTTTGAAGCACGGATTTATTTGCCGAAGGCTCGAAATTCTACGTTTTCTCCACCAACAAGGCAACTCTATAATCTAACGTTGACGCCATTAGCTCAATATTGTCCTAGATCCCTTCATTCAATAGAGAAGGAGAGAAATAATCTCAAACCAGAAACTTTTATACATCAAGATTGATTGTAAATACATTAAAATACCGCCAATGCCACCATGCTGTTGGGGTCGCTGTATAGCTGAATTATTGCTGAATGCAACCTTAAACCCTAATTCTCTCTCTCTCTCTCTCTCTCTCTCTCTCTCTCTCTCTCTCTACACGTTGTCGAGTGGGAAATGATACAGAAATAACCACTTGCTTGGTCGAGGTGTGGTGCCTATATGCTAACAGCTTCACTTCCCCATGCGAAATGACAGCTTTTGCCCCAGTTTCACAAAAGAAATTTCTAATCTATATACGACATCGCTGATGCTTGACATCTATCCACAGATGGTCTTTAATAGTTAATCGAAATATCTGTTTTGTCCGTTTAAAACCATCGAATGAGTTCTCGATCGAAGTCGAACAGAAAATAAAAAGGACAAAAGACAAACCATACAGAACTGTCAACTGGGCAATCAATACGATCAAGAAGTGTTCGTCGATTAAATAATATCAAACAATGGTATTAGATACCCCATGTCCATGTACGTTTACCGAAACAAATTCAGTATATCTAGTCAAGATGACCGAGATTACTGAGAACAGAAACAAACAATTAAGCTATTATTATGCAGGAATTATTAGTCGTCAAATGGTTCTGATAAATTATGTGACTTCCTGATCTGGGCGGTTAATTGAATGGAATAGGTTTTGCTTTCTTGTTGTGAATATAGAATACTTCGATGAATTATATGGAAAGATATAATCCTGTAACCTATAAAATTAACTACTTGCCTCAATTCGCTGGATTACTTTTGGTCTATTCATAAGCGTCAAATCCGCCCATCAATATTCAGCCGTAGTCCATAAAAGAATTTTCGCGTCACTAATCGAAAGACCTTCACCGTTCTACAGTTATAGCACCAATTCCAAACTGGTATATAATGAAAATTGAAAACACTTTGTTTCTTGCTAAATCTAAACGAAGGCTTGAGATGTTTCTGTCTAGCCATAACCATAATACTGTCTGCTATTGCTATATTCCACTTCATTGAAATAAAATTATATACAACATCTGTTGCCATATTTATCATTGTTCGGCTCGGTTGCCCCTGGGAGAAACAGCAATCGTACTTGATTAAACTGAGAGATGATCATTAAACCTAACCACAGCTCAGCACCGAACATCAATTTCTTTGATGTTTTCCTTAATTGAAATTGCTCTTAAAAGCAAATGAAAATATAAGGCTAGATCAAAGATGGAACCGCTGGCTTCTAATTTCTTTCACTGGAGTGGCTTGAAAACTGTCGAAACGTCTTGCCAGTGCAAGTATGGAGTTATATAAAAAAAGTTTTCAGCCGTCGTCATTTGCTTGAGTTGATCAAATACCATTAGCAAAACTTGATATTATGCACGTACATATCTGTACCAGACTTCCGTTTTCCCCTGTCTCTCAAATCTACCACGTTTCCACATTTGGGATTTTAAAGAAAAGGAGAACTCTTTAAGAGATCCAATGTCTTATTGTCGTGTGGCATCCCTGTTTGGGCACACGTGCTTTGAAATTAACCAAACAGTACCTTTGCTCTTTAGTCAGTAGTCTGTATCGAACATCTGATTACACGTGACTATAGATAAAAGCATACATGTACATGTAGGGAGATCTTCACAGTACTGATTCTCAGAATAGTGGGTGAGGTGTATATACCGCAGTCCGGAATTGGATATAAATGTATAGAGCTGTAAATGTAACTCGCTCACCTGAGTTGGGTTAGTCATCATGTCGGCTTCAGGTAATCATGTCGTCTCCGAAAACAGGGACAGTAAAGCATCTTCCGAAGACGCGTTTTCTGTTTGTGGTCTCCTTAAAACGCCCAGGGTATAAAACTACCTGTAGAATACAGAAGACCGGTAGACTTGATGAGAGCACTAAGACTTCGGGCGATCGCTTGAGAACAGCCTAATATGTCCTATACCATTATCCAAGGCGATATCGACTGGACTGTAGAAATTAATGCGGTTGTACATTTCTCGTCAAGAATTCTAGTCGCAGTGATCATTGCCGGCAATAAAAGTGAGTCGGGATTGGGCCAGAGAACCGGCATATGTAGATCATTCCTGACGACTTGTGTCGGTGCGGCCGATGCAGCTCTCGGGCTTCGAGCAAATCAATATCGGATGGCAGTTGAAAGGAAGGGGAGGGGGGAATTCTCTATCCTTAGTATGGATTGATCCGGCGATGTGGGACCGTCGATGAAAGCTGGAGGTGGCGCGTTGGCATGTAAAATACAACACCGGGCAGCAACGGGCAAACACGGTCAAAGGCTTTGAAGGATGCCTAGAAAATTTAACAGTAGAACACCGAGTGCAAATTAAAGTGGTACACAGTTTATTCGACATAGGGAGACGTATATGCTTCATGACTGTCGCTCGTTTTACCGCATACACACCGTATATCGATAACGATTGGCTCCAGATATCTGACAATACCAATAAATAACTGTTTTCTCACGGGATGTTGCAACCTGTCAGCTATTGATAGTTGATTGGAGTTGAGTACGCCCATATATTGAAGCATTCCCATACATATATAGACAAACAAAACGGGCCATTTTGCGTCAAGAAGATAATATAAGAAGATGGAGCATATCAAATGAACCCTTGACGATTGTAACCAAATCAATCTTTCTCATAATAAGACAGTAAAATTTAACTCATGAACAAACGGGCGCCCCAGGCTGTTAACTCATGAACAAACGGGCGCCCCAGGCTGTTAACTCATGAACAAACGGGCGCCCCAGGCTGTTAACTCATGAACAAACGGGCGCCCCAGGCTGTTAACTCATGAACAAACGGGCGCCCCAGGCTGTTAACTCATGAACAAACGGGCGCCCCAGGCTGTTAACTCATAAACAAACGGGCGCCCCAGGCTGTTAACTCATGAACAAACGGGCGCCCCAGGCTGTTAACTCATGAACAAACGGGCGCCCCAGGCTGTTAACTCATGAACAAACGGGCGCCCCAGGCTGTTAACTCATGAATAAACGGGCGCCCCAGGCTGTTAACTCATGAACAAACGGGCGCCCCAGGCTGTTAACTCATGAACAAACGGGCGCCCCAGGCTGTTTCGAGCGCTTATCAGGGTTATTGTATGACTTGTGTAACTTGCTCCATTATTAAATCGAGGGTCAAGTTGAGTATGATCGGCGCTAGATCAAACGGAAACATTTAAAGAAGCGCGCAAACCAAATGTAGAAAGAAATACAAATGTCCAAGCACTATTGTCCGTGGCATGTTTGGATATCGGCGCTGCAGCGCGTCCGAGTACAACGGAAGAACTGACAAAAAAATAAATGGGCTCATCAGCGATTCGTCTTTCATGATCACACGTCCTGCAGCGTTAAACAGCTATGATCGAAGATAAAGAATATGGTGAGATCCATTTTTGCTTACAAAGATCTTGAGATCCGTACTTGATTCTCCCGCAGTTCGATTTTCAGGCCGAGATGGCACCAATCCATCATATTTACTAAGAATATTTTTTTCTTCAAAGACATTCTTTCATAATCTCCTTGCATGCGGATGTTATTGGAGTGTGCCCTGGGAATTCTTCTTATAGCTTATCAGCCCATGCTCCTCTGAAGTCGACATAATCTAATAACGATACTGTTTCATGTCTGACATACTTATATTTGTGGTCAGAAAATGCTTTTGGAAAGGCGAATCGCAGATATTCAACACGTTATTACGTCAACACGTTATTACATGCTTTCTACATATATAAATAAAGCACAATCGCAACCAGAAATACCTGTGATGCCAATAGGTCCTAATCAAAGGAGGCAGACCATCCTATGCGGCACATTTTTCGGTAGGTGTCACAGTGCTTTCCAAATGCTTTTATTTATCCTCCTTTAGGAATAAAGTTAATTTATGAATATTCATGGCAATGATCAAGTTGACCTGATCCAAATAACCGTAGAAAAATACATCTAGAATTACGTTTTAAGTATTGATAAGAGCTCAGCGATCGTTAGAAATGTTATACTTATTCCTCAACTTATTCCTTTATACTTATTGCTCAATATTAGCAAATTGTCAAACACTCGCTCATCGTAATGCAATTAAGAGATGATTACTCATCATCCGATTGACCCTCAGGAGCCCCGCCCCAAACTGCAATCACCAAATCAACAGAACCACTACCACTGATGAGTATCATATTTCTGATAGCCTGGACAGGTAACGGACTGGACAGGTAACGGACTATCCTGAACTAACAGAACCACTACCACTGATGAGTATCATATCTCTGATACCCTGGACAGGTAACGGACTATCCTGAACTAACAGAACCAATACCATAGATGAGTATCATATCTCTGATACCATGGACAGGTAACGGACTATCCTGAACTAACAGAACCAATACCATAGATGAGTATCATATCTCTGATACCCTGGACAGATAACGGACTATCCTGAACTAACAGAACCACTCCCACTGATGAGTATCATATCTCTGACACTCTGAACAGGTAACGGACTATCCTGAACTAACAGAACCACTACCACTGATGAGTATCATATCTCTGATACCCTGGACAGGTAACGGACTATCCTGAACTAACAGAACCAATACCACAGATGAGTATCATATCTTTGATACCATGGACAGGTAACGGACTATCCTGAACTAACAGAACCACTACCACTGATGAGTATCATATCTCTGATACCATGGACAGATAACGGACTATGCTGAACTAACAGAACCAATACCACAAATGAGTATCATATCTCTGATACCCTGGACAGGTAACGGACTATCCTGAACTAACAGAACCAATACCACTGATGAGTATCATATCTCTGATACCCTGGACAGGTAACGGACTATCCTGAACTAACAGAATCACTACCACTGATGAGTATCATATCTCTGATACCCTGGACAGGTAACGGAGTATCATGAACTAACAGAACCACTACCAATGATGAGTATCATATCTCTGACACTCTGGACAGGTAACGGACTATCCTGAACTAACAGAACCACTACCACTTATGAGTATCATATCCCTGATACCATGGACAGGTAACGGACTATCCTGAACTAACAGAACCACTACCACTGCTGAGTATCATATCTCTGATACCCTGGACAGGTAACGGACTATCCTGAACTAACAGAACCACTACCACTGAAGAGTATCATATCTCTGATACCCTGGACAGGTAACGGACTATCCTGAACTAACAGAACCACTACCACTGATGAGTATCATATCTCTGATACCCTGGACAGGTAACGGACTATCCTGAACTAACAGAACCACTACCACTGATGAGTATCATATCTCTGATACCCTGCACAGATAACGCACTATCCTGAACTAACAGAACCACTACCACTGATGAGTATCATATCTCTGATACCCTGGACAGGTAACGGACTATCCCGAACTAACAGAACCACTACCACTGATGAGTATCATATCTCTGATACCCTGGACAGATAACGGACTATCCTGAACTAACAGAACCACTACCACTGATGAGTATCATATCTCTGATAGCCTGGACAGGTAACGGACTGGACAGGTAACGGACTATCCTGAACTAACAGAACCAATACCACAGATGAGTATCATATCTCTGATACCATGGACAGATAACGGACTATCCTCAACAAACAGAACCACTGCCATTGATGAGTATCATATCTCTGATACTCCAGACAGGTAACGGACTATCATGAACTAACAGAACCACTATCACTGCTGAGTATCATATCTCTGATACCATGGACAGGTAACGGACTATCCTGAACTAACAGAACCACTACCATTGATGAGTATCATATCTCTGATACCATGGACAGGTAACGGACTATCATGAACTAACAGAACCACTATCACTGCTGAATATCATATCTCTGATACCATGGACAGGTAACGGACTATCCTCAACAAACAGAACCACTACCATTGATGAGTATCATATCTCTGATACTCCAGACAGGTAACGGACTATCATGAACTAACAGAACCACTATCACTGCTGAGGTATCATATCTCTGATACCATGGACAGGTAACGGACTATCCTGAACTAACAGAACCACTACCACTGATGAGTATCATATCTCTGATACCCTGGACAGGTAACGGACTACCCTGAACTAACAGAACCACTACCACTGATGAGTATCATATCTCTGACACTCTGGACAGGTAACGGACTATCCTGAACTAACAGAACCACTACCACTGATGAGTATCATATCTCTGATACCCTGGACAGGTAACGGACTATACTGAACTAACAGAACCACTACCACTGATGAGTATCATATCTCTGATACCCTGGACAGATAACGGACTATCCTGAACTAACAGAACCAATACCACAGATGAGTATCATATCTCTGATACCCTGGACAGGTAACGGACTATCCTGAACTAACAGAACCAATACCACTGATGAGCATCATATCTCTGATACCCTGGACAGGTAACGGACTATCCTGAACTAACAGAACCACTACCACTGATGAGTATCATATCTCTGATACCCTGGACAGGTAACGGAGTATCCTGAACTAACAGAACCACTACCAATGATGAGTATCATATCTCTGACACTCTGGACAGGTAACGGACTATCCTGAACTAACAGAACCACTACCACTGCTGAGTATCATATCTCTGATACCCTGGACAGGTAACGGACTATCCTGAACTAACAGAACCACTACCACTGAAGAGTATCATATCTCTGATACCCTGGACAGGTAACGGACTATCCTGAACTAACAGAACCACTACCACTGATGAGTATCATATCTCTGATACCCTGGACAGGTAACGGACTATCCTGAACTAACAGAACCACTACCACTGATGAGTATCATATCTCTGATACCCTGGACAGATAACGGACTATCCTGAACTAACAGAACCACTACCACTGATGAGCATCATATCTCTGATACCCTGGACAGGTAACGAACTATCCTGAACTAACAGAACCACTACCACTGATGAGTATCATATCTCTGATACCCTGGACAGATAACGGACTATCTTGAACTAACAGAACCACTACCACTGATGAGTATCATATCCCTGATACCTTGGACAGGTAACGGACTATCCTCAACAAACAGAACCACTGCCATTGATGAGTATCATATCTCTGATACTCCAGACAGGTAACGGACTATCATGAACTAACAGAACCACTATCACTGCTGAGTATCATATCTCTGATACCATGGACAGGTAACGGACTATCCTCAACAAACAGCACCACTACCATTGATGAGTATCATATCTCTGATAACCTGGACAGATAACGGACTACCCTGAACTAACAGAACCACTACCACTGATGAGTATCATATCTCTGATACCATGGACAGGTAACGGACTATCCTGAACTAACAGAACCACTACCACTGATGGGTATCATATCTCTGATACCCTGGACAGGTAACGGACTATCCTGAACTAACAGAACCACTACCACTGCTGAGTATCATATCTCTGATACCATGAACAGGTAACGGACTATCCTGATCTAACAGAACCACTACCACTGATGAGTATCATGTCTCTGATACCCTGGACAGGTAGCGGACTACCCTGAACTAACAGAACCACTACCACTGATGAGTATCATATCTCTGACACTCTGGACAGGTAACGGACTATCCTGAACTAACAGAACCACTATCACTGCTGAGTATCATATCTCTGATACCATGGACAGGTAACGGACTATCCTCAACAAACACAACCACTACCATTGATGAGTATCATATCTCTGATACTCCAGACAGGTAACGGACTATGATGAACTAGCAGAACCACTATCACTGCTGAGGTATCATATCTCTGATACCATGGACAGGTAACGGCCTATCCTGAACTAACACAACCACCACTGATGAGTATCATATCTCTGATACCCTGGACAGGTAACGGATTACCCTGAACTAACAGAACCACTACCACTGATGAGTATCATATCTCTGACACTCTGGACAGGTAACGGACTATCCTGAACTAACAGAACCACTACCACTGATGAGTATCATATCTCTGATACACTGGACAGGTAACGGACTATCCTGAACTAACAGAACCAATACCACTGATGAGTATCATATCTCTGATACCATGGACAGGTAACGGACTACCCTGAACTAACAGAACCACTACCACGGATGAGTATCATATCTCTGATACCATGGACAGGTAACGGACTACCCTGAACTAACAGAACCACTACCACTGATGAGTATCATATCTCTGATACCCTGGACAGGTAACGGACTATCCTGAACTAACAGAACCACTACCACTGAAGAGTATCATATCTCTGATACCCTGGACAGGTAACGGACTATCCTGAACTAACAGAACCAATACCACTGATGAGTATCATATCTCTGATACCCTGGACAGGTAACGGACTATCCTGAACTAACAGAACCAATACCACTGATGAGTATCATATCTCTGATACCCTGGACAGGTAACAGACTATCTTGAACTAACAGAACCACTACCACTGATGAGTATCATATCCCTGATACCATGGACAGGTAACGGACTATCCTGAACTAACAGAACGACTACCACTGCTGAGTATCATATCTCTGATACCCTGGATAGGTAACGGACTAACCTGAACTAACAGAACCACTACCACTGATGAGTATCATCTCTCTGATACCACGGACAGGTAACGGACTATCCTGAACTAACAGAACCGCTACCGCTGATAAGTATCATATCTCTGATACCCTGGACAGGTAACGGACTACCCTGAACTAACAGAACCACTACCACTGATGAGTATCATATCTCTGATACCATGAACAGGTAACGGACTATCCTGAACTAACAGAACCACTACCACTGATGAGTATCATATCTCTGATACCCTGGATAGGTAACGGACTATCCTGATCTAACAGAACCACTACCACTGATGAGTATCATGTCTCTGATAGCCTGGACAGGTAACGGACTGGACAGGTAACGGACTATCCTGAACTAACAGAACCAATACCACAGATGAGTATCATATCTCTGATACCCTGGACAGGTAACGGACTATCCTGAACTAACAGAACCACTACCACTGAAGAGTATCATATCTCTGATACCCTGGACAGGTAACGGACTATCCTCAACAAACAGAACCACTACCATTGATGATTATTATATCTCTGATACTCCAGACAGGTAACGGACTATCCTGAACTAACAGAACCAATACCACTGATAAGTATCATATCTCTGATACCCTGGACAGGTAACGGACTACCCTGAACTAACAGAACCACTACCACTGATGAGTATCATATCTCTGATACCATGAACAGGTAACGGACTATCCTGAACTAACAGAACCACTACCACTGATGAGTATCATATCTCTGATACCCTGGATAGGTAACGGACTATCCTGATCTAACAGAACCACTACCACTGATGAGTATCATGTCTCTGATAGCCTGGACAGGTAACGGACTGGACAGGTAACGGACTATCCTGAACTAACAGAACCAATACCACAGATGAGTATCATATCTCTGATACCCTGGACAGGTAACGGACTATCCTGAACTAACAGAACCACTATCACTGCTGAGTATCATATCTCTGATACCATGGACAGGTAACGGACTATCCTGAACTAACAGAACCACTACCACTGATGAGTATCATATCTCTGATACCCTGGACAGGTAACGGACTATCCTGAACTAACAGAACCAATACCACTGATGAGTATCATATCTCTGATACCATGGACAAGTAACGGACTACTCTGAACTAACAGAACCACTACCACTGATGAGTATCATATCTCTGATACCATGGACAGGTAACGGACTACCCTAAACTAACAGAACCACTACCACTGATGAGTATCATATCTCTGATACCCTGGACAGGTAACGGACTACCCTGAACTAACAGAACCACTACTACTGATGAGTATCATATCTCTGATACCCTGGACAGGTAACGGACTATCCTGAACTAACAGAACCACTACCACTGATGAGTATCATATCTCTGATACACCGGACAGGTAACGGACTATCCTGAACTAACAGAACCACTACTACTGATGAGTATCATATCTCTGATACCCTGGACAGGTAACGGACTATCCTGAACTAACAGAATCACTACCACTGATGAGTATCATATCTCTGATACCATGGACAGGTAACGGACTATCCTGAACAAACAGAACCACTACCACTGATGAGTATCATATCTCTGATACCCTGGGCAGGTAACGGACTATCCTGAACTAACAGAACCAATACCACAGATGAGTATCTGATCTATGATACCATGGACAGGTAACAGACTGGACAGGTAACGGACTATGCTGAACTAACAGAACCAATACCACAGATGAGTATCATATCTCTGATACCCTGGACAGGTAACGGACTATCCTGAACTAACAGAACCACTACCACTGATGAGTATCATATCTCTGATACCCTGGACAGGAAACGGACTATCCTGAACTAACAGAACCAATACCACAGATGAGTGTCATTTCTCTGATACCCTGGACAGGTACCGGACTATCCTCAACAAACAGAACCAATACCATTGACGAGTATCATATCTCTGATACTCCAGACAGGTAACGGACTATCATGAACTAACAGAACCACTATCACTGCTGAGTATCATATCTCTGATACCATGGACAGGTAACGGACTATGCTGAACTAACAGAACCACTACCACTGATGAGTATCATATCTCTGATACCCTGGACAGGTAACGGACTACCCTGAACTAACAGAACCACTACCACTGATGAGTATCATATCTCTGATACCATGGACAGGTAACGGACCATCCTGAACTAACAGAACCGCTACCACTGATGAGTATCATATCTCTGATACCCAGGACAGGTAACGGACTATCCTGAACTAACAGAACCACTACCACTGCTGAGTATCATATCTCTGATACCATGGACAGGTAACGGACTATCATGAACTAATAGAACCACTACCACTGATGAGTATCATATCTCTGATAGCCTGGACAGGTAACGGACTGGACAGGTAACGGACTATCCTGAACTAACAGAACCAATACCACAGATGAGTATCATATCTCTGATATCCTGGACAGGTAACGGACTATCCTCAACAAACAGAACGACTACCATTAATGATTATCATATCTCTGATACTCCAGACAGGTAACGGACTATCATGAACTAACAGAACCACTATCACTGCTGAGTATCATATCTCTGATACCCTGGACAGGTAACGGACTATCCTGAAATAACAGAACCACTACCACTGATGAGTATCATATCTCTGATACCCTGGACAGGTAACGGACTACCCTGAACTAACAGAACCAATACCACAGATGAGTATCATATCTCTGATACCCTGGACAGGTAACGGACTACCCTGAACTAACAGAACCACTACCACTGATGAGTATCATATCTCTGATACCATGGACAGGTAACGGACTATCCTGAACTAACAGAACCACTACCACTGATGAGTATCATATCTCTGATACCATGAACAGGTAACGGACTATCCTGAACTAACAGAACCACTACCACTGATGAGTATCATATCTCTGATACCCTGGATAGGTAACGGACTATCCTGATCTAACAGAACCACTACCACTGATAAGTATCATATCTCTGATAGCCTGGACAGGTAACGGACTGGACAGGTAACGGACTATCCTGAACTAACAGAACCAATACCACAGATGAGTATCATATCTCTGATACCCTGGACAGGTAACGGACTATCCTCAACAAACAGAACCACTACCATTGATGATTATTATATCTCTGATACTCCAGACAGGTAACGGACTATCATGAACTAACAGAACCACTATCACTGCTGAGTATCATATCTCTGATACCATGGACAGGTAACGGACTATCCTGAACTAACAGAACCACTACCACTGATGAGTATCATATCTCTGATACACTGGACAGGTAACGGACTATCCTGAACTAACAGAACCAATACCACTGATGAGTATCATATCTCTGATACCATGGACAGGTAACGGACTACCCTGAACTAACAGAACCACTACCACGGATGAGTATCATATCTCTGATACCATGGACAGGTAACGGACTACCTGAACTAACAGAACCACTACCACTGCTGAGTATCATATCTCTGATACCATGGACAGGTAACGGACTATCCTGAACTAACAGAACCACTACCACTGCTGAGTATCATATCTCTGATACCATGGACAGGTAACGGACTATCCTGAACTAACAGAACCAATACCACTGATGAGTATCATATCTCTGATACTCTGGACAGGTAACGGACTACCCTGAACTAACAGAACCACTACCACTGATGAGTATCATAGCTCTGATACCATGGACAGGTAACTGACTATCCTGAACTAACAGAACCACTACCACTGATGAGTATCATATCTCTGATACCCTGGGCAGGTAACGGACTATCCTGAACTAACAGAACCAATACCACAGATGAGTATCTTATCTATGATACCATGGACAGGTAACAAACTGGACAGGTAACGGACTATGCTGAACTAACAGAACCAATACCACAGATGAGTATCATATCTCTGATACCATGGACAGGTAACGGACTATCCTGAACTAACAGAACCACTACCACTGCTGAGTATCATATCTCTGATACCATGGACAGGTAACGGACTATCCTGAACTAACAGAACCACTACCACTGCTGAGTATCATATCTCTGATACCATGGACAGGTAACGGACTATCCTGAACTAACAGAACCAATACCACTGATGAGTATCATATCTCTGATACCCAGGACAGGTAACGGACTATCCTGAACTAACAGAACCACTACCACTACTGAGTATCATATCTCTGATACCATGGACAGGTAACGGACTATCATGAACTAACAGAACCACTACCACTGATGAGTATCATATCTCTGATAGCCTGGACAGGTAACGGACTGGACAGGTAACGGACTATCCTGAACTAACAGAACCAATACCACAGATGAGTATCATATCTCTGATATCCTGGACAGGTAACGGACTATCCTCAACAAACAGAACGACTACCATTAATGATTATCATATCTCTGATACTCCAGACAGGTAACGGACTATCATGAACTAACAGAACCACTATCACTGCTGAGTATCATATCTCTGATACCCTGGACAGGTAACGGACTATCCTGAAATAACAGAACCACAACCACTGATGAGTATCATATCTCTGATACCCTGGACAGGTAACGGACTATCCTGAACTAACAGAACCAATACCACAGATGAGTATCATATCTCTGATACCCTGGACAGGTAACGGACTACCCTGAACTAACAGAACCACTACCACTGATGAGTATCATATCTCTGATACCATGGACAGGTAACGGACTATCCTGAACTAACAGAACCAATACCACTGATGAGTATCATATCTCTGATACCATGGACAGGTAACGGACTACCCTGAACTAACAGAACCACTACCACGGATGAGTATCATATCTCTGATACCATGGACAGGTAACGGACTACCCTGAACTAACAGAACCACTACCACTGATGAGTATCATATCTCTGATACCCTGGACAGGTAACGGACTACCCTGAACTAACAGAACCACTACCACTGATGAGTATCATATCTCTGATACCCTGGACAGGTAACGGACTATCCTGAACTAACAGAACCACTACCACTGATGAGTATCATATCTCTGATACTCTGGACAGGTAACGGACTACCCTGAACTAACAGAACCACTACCACTGATGAGTATCATAGCTCTGATACCATGGACAGGTAACGGACTATCCTGAACTAACAGAACCACTACCACTGATGAGTATCATATCTCTGATACCCTGGGCAGGTAACGGACTATCCTGAACTAACAGAACCAATACCACAGATGAGTATCTTATCTATGATACCATGGACAGGTAACAAACTGGACAGGTAACGGACTATGCTGAACTAACAGAACCAATACCACAGATGAGTATCATATCTCTGATACCATGGACAGGTAACGGACTATCCTGAACTAACAGAACCACTACCACTGCTGAGTATCATATCTCTGATACCATGGACAGGTAACGGACTATCCTGAGCTAACAGAACCACTACCACTGCTGAGTATCATATCTCTGATACCATGGACAGGTAACGGACTATCCTGAACTAACAGAACCAATACCACTGATGAGTATCATATCTCTGATACCCAGGACAGGTAACGGACTATCCTGAACTAACAGAACCACTACCACTGCTGAGTATCATATCTCTGATACCATGGACAGGTAACGGACTATCATGAACTAACAGAACCACTACCACTGATGAGTATCATATCTCTGATAGCCTGGACAGGTAACGGACTGGACAGGTAACGGACTATCCTGAACTAACAGAACCAATACCACAGATGAGTATCATATCTCTGATATCCTGGACAGGTAACGGACTATCCTCAACAAACAGAACGACTACCATTAATGATTATCATATCTCTGATACTCCAGACAGGTAACGGACTATCATGAACTAACAGAACCACTATCACTGCTGAGTATCATATCTCTGATACCCTGGACAGGTAACGGACTATCCTGAAATAACAGAACCACTACCACTGATGAGTATCATATCTCTGATACCCTGGACAGGTAACGGACTATCCTGAACTAACAGAACCAATACCACAGATGAGTATCATATCTCTGATACCCTGGACAGGTAACGGACTACCCTGAACTAACAGAACCACTACCACTGATGAGTATCATATCTCTGATACCATGGACAGGTAACGGACTATCCTGAACTAACCGAACCACTACCACTGATGAGTATCATATCTCTGATACCATGAACAGGTAACGGACTATCCTGAACTAACAGAACCACTACCACTGATGAGTATCATATCTCTGATACCCTGGATAGGTAACGGACTATCCTGATCTAACAGAACCACTACCACTGATGAGTATCATATCTCTGATAGCCTGGACAGGTAACGGACTGGACAGGTAACGGACTATCCTGAACTAACAGAACCAATACCACAGATGAGTATCATATCTCTGATACCCTGGACAGGTAACGGACTATCCTCAACAAACAGAACCACTACCATTGATGATTATTATATCTCTGATACTCCAGACAGGTAACGGACTATCATGAACTAACAGAACCACTATCACTGCTGAGTATCATATCTCTGATACCATGGACAGGTAACGGACTATCCTGAACTAACAGAACCACTACCACTGATGAGTATCATATCTCTGATACACTGGACAGGTAACGGACTATCCTGAACTAACAGAACCAATACCACTGATGAGTATCATATCTCTGATACCATGGACAGGTAACGGACTACCCTGAACTAACAGAACCACTACCACGGATGAGTATCATATCTCTGATACCATGGACAGGTAACGGACTACCCTGAACTAACAGAACCACTACCACTGATGAGTATCATATCTCTGATACCCTGGACAGGTAACGGACTACCCTGAACTAACAGAACCACTACCACTGATGAGTATCATATCTCTGATACCCTGGACAGGTAACGGACTATCCTGAACTAACAGAACCACTACCACTGATGAGTATCATATCTCTGATACTCTGGACAGGTAACGGACTACCCTGAACTAACAGAACCACTACCACTGATGAGTATCATAGCTCTGATACCATGGACAGGTAACGGACTATCCTGAACTAACAGAACCACTACCACTGATGAGTATCATATCTCTGATACCCTGGGCAGGTAACGGACTATCCTGAACTAACAGAACCAATACCACAGATGAGTATCTTATCTATGATACCATGGCCAGGTAACAAACTGGACAGGTAACGGACTATGCTGAACTAACAGAACCAATACCACAGATGAGTATCATATCTCTGATACCATGGACAGGTAACGGACTATCCTGAACTAACAGAACCACTACCACTGATGAGTATCATATCTCTGGTACCCTGGACAGGTAACGGACTATCCTGAACTAACAGAACCAATACCACAGATGAGTGTCATTTCTCTGATACCCTGGACAGGTAACGGACTATCCTGAACTAACAGAACCACTCCCACTGATGAGTATCATATCTCTGATACCATGGACAGATAACGGACTATCCTGAACTAACAGAACCGCTACCACTGATGAGTATCATATCTCTGATACCCAGGACAGGTAACGGACTATCCTGAACTAACAGAACCACTACCACTGATGAGTACATATCTCTGATACCCTGGACAGGTAACGGACTATCCTGAACTAACAGAACCAATACCACAGATGAGTATCTTATCTGGATGATACGGACTATCCTGAACTAACAGAACCAATACCACAGATGAGTATCTTATCTATGATACCATGGCCAGGTAACAAACTGGACAGGTAACGGACTATGCTGAACTAACAGAACCAATACCACAGATGAGTATCATATCTCTGATACCATGGACAGGTAACGGACTATCCTGAACTAACAGAACCACTACCACTGATGAGTATCATATCTCTGGTACCCTGGACAGGTAACGGACTATCCTGAACTAACAGAACCAATACCACAGATGAGTGTCATTTCTCTGATACCCTGGACAGGTAACGGACTATCCTGAACTAACAGAACCACTACCACTGATGAGTATCATATCTCTGATACCATGGACAGGTAACGGACTATCCTGAACTAACAGAACCGCTACCACTGATGAGTATCATATCTCTGATACCCAGGACAGGTAGCGGACTATCCTGAACTAACAGAACCACTACCACTGCTGAGTATCATATCTCTGATACCATGGACAGGTAACGGTCTATCATGAACTAACCGAACCACTACCACTGATGAGTATCATATCTCTGATAGCCTGGACAGGTAACGGACTGGACAGGTAATGGACTATCCTGAACTAACAGAACCAATACCACAGATGAGTATCATATCTCTGATATCCTGGACAGGTAACGGACTATCCTGAACTAACAGAACCAATACCACTGATGAGTATCATATCTCTGATACCATGGACAGGTAACGGACTACCCTGAACTAACAGAACCACTACCACTGATGAGTATCATATCTCTGATACCATGGACAGGTAACGGACTACCCTGAACTAACAGAACCACTACCACTGATGAGTATCATATCTCTGATACCCTGGAAAGGTAACGGACTACCCTGAACCAGCAGAACCACTACCACTGATGAGTATCATATCTCTGATACCCTGGACAGGTAACGGACTATCCTGAACTAACGGAATCACTACCACTGATGAGTATCATATCTCTGATACCCTGGACAGGTAACGGACTACCCTGAACTAACAGAACCACTACCACTGATGAGTATCATATCTCTGATACCATGGACAGGTAACGGACTATCCTGAACTAACAGAATCACTACCACTGATGAGTATCATAACTCTGATAACCTGGGCAGGTAACGGACTATCCTGAACTAACAGAACCAATACCACAGATGAGTATCATATCTATGATACCATGGACAGGTAACGGATTGGACAGGTAACGGACTATCCTGAACTAACAGAACCAATACCACAGATGAGTATCACATCTCTGATACCCTGGACAGGTAACGGACTATCCTGAACTAACAGAACCACTACCACTGATGAGTATCATATCTCTGATACCCTGGACAGGTAACGGACTATCCTGATCTAACAGAGCCAATACCACCGATGAGTATCATATCTCTGATAGCCTGGACAGGTAACAGACTATCCTCAACAAACAGAACCACTACCATTGATGAGTACCATATCTCTGATACTCCAGACAGGTAACGGACTATCCTGAACTAACAGAACCACTACCACTGATGAGTATCATATCTCTGATACCCTGGGCAGGTAACGGACTATCCTGAACTAACAGAACCAATACCACAGATGAGTATCATATCTATGATACCATGGACAGGTAACGGATTGGACAGGTAACGGACTATCCTGAACTAACAGAACCAATACCACAGATGAGTATCATATCTCTGATACCATGGACAGGTAACGGACTATCCTGAACTAACAGAACCAATACCATAGATGAGTATCATATCTCTTATACCCTGGACAGGTAACGGACTATCCTGAACTAACAGAACCACTACCACTGATGAGTATCATATCTCTGACATTCTGGACAGGTAACGGACTATCCTGAACTAACAGAACCACTACCACTGATGAGTATCATATCTCTGATACCCTGGACAGGTAACGGACTATCCTGAACTAACAAAACCAATACCATAGATGAGTATCATATCTCTGATACCATGGACAGGTAACGGACTATCCTGAACTAACAGAACCACTACCACTGATGAGTATCATATCTCTGATACCCTGGACAGGTAACGGACTATCCTGGTCTAACAGAACCAATACCACAGATGAGTATCATATCTCTGATACCATGGACAGGTAGCGGACTATCCTGAACTAACAGAACCACTACCACTGATGAGTATCATATCTCTGCTACCATGGACAGGTAACGTACTGGACAGGTAACGGACTATCCTGAACTAACAGAACCAATACCACAGATGAGTATCATATCTCTGATACCCTGGACAGGTAACGGACTACCCCGAACTAACAGAACCACTATCATTGATGACTATCATATCTCTGATACCCTGGACAGGTAACGGACTACCCTCAACAAACAGAACCACTACCATTGGTGAGTATCATATCTCGGATACCCTGGACAGGTACGGACTATCCTGAACTAACAGAACCACTACCACTGATGAGTATCATATCTCTGATACCCTGGACAGGTAACGGACTATCCTGAACTAACAGAACCAATACCACAGATGAGTATCATATCTCTGATATCATGGACAGGTAACGGACTATCCTGAACTAACGGATCCACTACCACTGATGAGTATCATATCTTTGATACCCTGGACAGGTAACGGACTATCCTGAACTAACAGAACCACTACCAATGATGAGTATCATATCTCTGATACCCTGGACAGGTAACGGACTACCCTGAACTAACAGAACCACTACCACTGATGAGTATCATATCTCTGATACCCTGGACAGGTAACGGACTATCCTCAACTAACAGAACCACTACCACTGATGAGTATCATATCTCTGATACCCTGGACAGGTAACGGACTACCCTGAACTAACAGAACCATTACCACTGATGAGTATCATATCTCTGATACCATGGACAGGTAACGGACTATCCTGAACTAACAGAACCACTACCACTGATGAGTATCATATCTCTGATATCCTGGGCAGGTAACGGAATATCCTGAACTAACAGAACCAGTACCACAGATGAGTATCATATGTCTGATACCATGGACAGGTAACGGACTGGACAGGTAACGGACTATCCTGAACTAACAGACCCAATACCACTGATGAGTATCATATCTCTGATACCCTGGACAGCTAACGGACTACGCTGAACTAACAGAACAACTACCATTGATGAGTATCATATCTCTGATACCCTGGAGAGGTAACGGACTACCCTCAACAAACAGAGCCACTACCATTGATGAGTATCATATCTCTGATACCCTGGACAGGTAACGGACTAACCTGGACTAACAGAACCACTACCACTGATGAGTATCATATCTCTGATACCCTGGACAGGTAACGGACTATCCTGAACTAACAGAACCAATACCACAGATGAGTACCATATCTCTGACACCCTGGACAGGTAACGGACTACCCTCAACAAACAGAACCACTACCATTGATGAGTATCATATCTCCGATACCCTGGACAGGTAACGGACTACCCTGAACTAACAGAACCACTACCATTGATGAGTATCATATCTCTGATACCATGGACAGGTAGCGGACTACCCTGAACTAACAGAACCACTACCATTGATGAGTATCATATCTCTGATACCCTGGACAGGTAACGGACTACCCGCAACAAACAGAACCACTACCATTGATGAGTATCATATCTCTGATACTCTGATCAGGTAACGGACTATCATGAACTAACAGAACCACTATCACTGCTGAGTATCATATCTCTGATACCATGGACAGGTAACGGCCTATCCTGAACTAACAGAACCACTACAACTGATGAGTATCATATCTCTGATACCCTGGACAGGTAACGGACTATCCTGAACTAACAGAACCACTACCACTGATGAGTATCATATCTCTGATACCCTGGACAGGTAACGGACTATCCTGAACTAACAGAACCACTACCACTGATGAGTATCTTATCCCTGATACCCTGGATAGGTAACGGACTATCCTAAACTAACAGAACCAATACCACAGATGAGTATCATATCTCTGATACCATGGACAGGTAACGGACTATCCTCAACAAACAGAACCACTACCATTGATGAGTATCATATCTCTGATAGCCTGGACAGGTAAAGGACTGGGCAGGTAACGGACTATCCTGAACTAACAGAACCAATACCACAGATGAGTAGCATATCTCTGATACCATGGACAGGTAACGGACTATCCTGAACTAACAGAACCACTACCACTGATGAGTATCATATCTCTGATACCCTGGACAGGTAACGGACTATCCTGAACTAACAGAACCACTACCACTGATGAGTATCATATCTCTGATAGCCTGGACAGGTAACGGACTGGACAGGTAACGGACTATCCTGAACTAACAGAACCAATACCACAGATGAGTATCATATCTCTGATACCATGACAGGTAACGGACTATCCTGAACTAACAGAACCAATACCACTGATGAGTATCATATCTCTGATACCCTGGACAGGTAACGGACTACCCTGAACTAACAGAACCACTACCATTGATGAGTATCATATCTCTGATACCCTGGACAGGTAGCGGACTACCCTCAACAAACAGAACCACTACCATTGATGAGTATCATATCTCTGACACTCTGATCAGGTAACGGACTATCATGAACTAACAGAACCACTATCACTGCTGAATATCATATCTCTGATACCATGGACAGGTAACGGACTATCCTGAACTAATAGAACCACTACCACTGATGAGTATCATATCTCTGACACTCTGATCAGGTAACGGACTACCCTGAACTAACAGAACCACTACCAATGATGAGTATCATAGCTTTGATACCCAGGACAGGTAGCGGACTATCATGAACTAACAGAACCACTATCACTGCTGAGTATCATATCTCTGATACCATGGACAGGTCATGTACTATCCTGAACTAACAGAACCACTACCATTGATGAGTATCATATCTCTGACACTCTGATCAGGTAACGGACTATCATGAACTAACAGAACCACTATCACTGCTGAGTATCATATCTCTGATACCATGGACAGGTAACGGACTATCATGAACTAACAGAACCACTATCACTGCTGAGTATCATATCTCTGATACCATGGACAGGTAACGGACTATCCTGAACTAACAGAACCACTACCATTGATGAGTATCATATCTCTGATACCCTGGACAGGTAACGGACTACCCTCAACAAACAGAACCACTACCATTGATGAGTATCATATCTCTGACACTCTGATCAGGTAACGGACTATCCTGAACTAACAGAACCACTATCACTGATGAGTATCATATCTCTGACACTCTGATCAGGTAACGGACTACCCTGAACTAACAGAACCACTACCATTGATGAGTATCATATCTCTGACACTCTGATCAGGTAACGGACTATCCTGATCTAACAGAACCACTATCACTGCTGAGTATCATATCTCTGACACTCTGATCAGGTAACGGACTATCCTGAACTAACAGAACCACTATCACTGATGAGTATCATATCTCTGACACTCTGATCAGGTAACGGACTACCCTCAACTAACAGAACCACTACCATTGATGAGTATCATATCTCTGACACTCTGGACAGGTAACGGACTACCCTGAACTAACAGAACCACTACCAATGATGAGTATCATATCTCTGACACTCTGATCAGGTAACGGACTACCCTGAACTAACAGAACCACTACCAATGATGAGTATCATATCTTTGATACCCAGGACAGGTAACGGACTATCATGAACTAACAGAACCACTATCACTGCTGAGTATCATATCTCTGATACCATGGACAGGTAACGTACTATCCTGAACTAACAGAACCACTACCATTGATGAGTATCATATCTCTGATACCCTGGACAGGTAACGGACTACCCTCAACAAACAGAACCACTACCATTGATGAGTATCATATCTCTGACACTCTGATCAGGTAACGGACTATCATGAACTAACAGAACCACTATCACTGCTGAGTATCATATCTCTGATACCATGGACAGGTAACGGACTATCATGAACTAACAGAACCACTATCACTGCTGAGTATCATATCTCTGATACCATGGACAGGTAACGGACTATCATGAACTAACAGAACCACTATCACTGCTGAGTATCATATCTCTTATACCATGGACAGGTAACGGACTATCCTGAACTAACAGAACCACTACCATTGATGAGTATCATATCTCTGATACCCTGGACAGGTAACGGACTACCCTCAACAAACAGAACCACTACCATTGATGAGTATCATATCTCTGACACTCTGATCAGGTAACGGACTATCCTGAACTAACAGAACCACTATCACTGATGAGTATCATATCTCTGACACTCTGATCAGGTAACGCACTACCCTGAACTAACAGAACCACTACCATTGATGAGTATCATATCTCTGACACTCTGATCAGGTAACGGACTATCCTGATCTAACAGAACCACTATCACTGCTGAGTATCATATCTCTGACACTCTGATCAGGTAACGGACTATCCTGAACTAACAGAACCACTATCACTGATGAGTATCATATCTCTGACACTCTGATCAGGTAACGGACTACCCTGAACTAACAGAACCACTACCATTGATGAGTATCATATCTCTGACACTCTGGACAGGTAACGGACTACCCTGAACTAACAGAACCACTACCAATGATGAGTATCATATCTCTGACACTCAGATCAGGTAACGGACTATCATGAACTAACAGAACCACTATCACTGCTGAGTATCATATCTCTGATACCATGGACAGGTAACGGACTATCCTGAACTAACAGAACCACTACCACTGATGAGTACCATATCTCTGATACCCTGGACAGGTAACGGACTATCCTGAAATAACAGAACCACTGCACTGATGAGTATCTTATCCCTGATATCCAGGACAGATAACGGACTATTCTGAACTAACAGAACCACTACCACTAATGAGTATCTTATCTCTGATACCCTGGACTGATAACGGGCTATCCCGAACTAACAGATCCAATACCACTGAATATCATATCTTCGATAGCCTGGGACTAATCGGGGATGATAGACACTGCATTTGTTGGATGTAGAGTTTTGCTTTTGTCTGAAAGCAAAACAGTTGACGCTTGGTAGAAAGATTTTCAACTTGTTGGCTCACAATGGCAAAAGCTTTCTACCTTATGCTTGCTACAATACATGAGTAAACATACACATATGGCTCCTGAGAAGGATTTTTCGATTATTAACTCAAAAACGTGGAAAAACATGCTTACCAGATGAAAGTCGTTCGAACATTCAATATTCAGTATCCCGGAAAGATTTACACTGGAAGTAACAATCTTACAATACACTGTCTCATTTCGATCGCAAACGTTAATATGAACGAATGGGCTTTTATCCCGCGAAACCCAACTTCCATATAGTTTCAAAGTAGAGACAATTTTTATGATTCACTCAGTGCCGCCATTTTGTTATTGTGGTAAAGCCAACGAGACAGCATAGATCTCTTAAGCATGTTACTCATCATTTGAATGCTTTTGTCGATATAAGTTTTTCCTTTCGTTCAATGGTTCAAGTACGTCATAGAGAGTATTAAAGAAAGCTGAACATATACAGACATAAGCCTAATCATAAACAAAACACATGATCTATGAGAAATATACATTGCTAATGATATACAAACATATCTACATACAGTATGGGCGAGTGAAGACTGTCCAGTATTCAAAGCAATACAATTTCCGAAGTAGGATTCCGATGGATATTATAACGTTCCTTTGTGAAATATCTATGTACGGGCTACATCGGAAATCAATACATCATTTGGCCACAACAAAAAGCTCGATGATAAAACACACGATCTAACAACAGGGCAACTGTAGCAAAACCTTCTCTGATTAAAGGGAAATCACATATAATTAATGAGTTTATTCACATCAGTGTTTAAGTCGATATCAAATATCATACATCCACAAACGGCGCCGTAGAAAACCAGAAATAAGCTCGGTGATTTGTGCCTTTGATGTTTTGTTAAAATGCAACGGGAGAACAAGAATGGCCGAGCGAGTTGTAAATAACTGTACCAAGCGACAACTCTTGTTGGCCTCCAAGGGCTACTTACTTCAATGGCTCGTTCGGGGTTGGTACATGTTACCATTATGTTCATTCTAAGTGTATCCCAATGGAACAATACTAACATTCAAAGCAGTTGTTGAACAGCTTGGGTCTGAATATGGGGATGTATGACCGGTTCCCCAGCTTTATTTATTGTATATCCATACGGCGTCAATTCCGTTATATCAGCTTCTGCTAATGTATCATTCAAGGAGACCAATATTCATTGTGAAATATAAATTCTCCATATAAATTAAATGAACAGTCACAATCAAAGGAATAGACACAATCAAATGAACAGTCACAATCAAATGAACAGTCACAATCAAATGAACAGCTGTAATCAAATGAATCGCCACATTCAAATAAGCATCCACAATCAAATAAACCGTCACAATCAAACGAATCGTCAAAATCAAAGCGTGACTGAGGTTAAATATCCCCCAAATAACAAGAGATTACTTGAGAGTTATTGCGGTTTAGCGATTTGAACATCGTACATTCTAGCCAGCGTCACTGTTGCAGTAAACTAGCTTACCTTTCTGGAAATTCAAATCTAAAGGGCACATGCTTATGGGGAAGATATCGGTGGCTTGTATTGACCTGGAAACTAACTACTCCCCAATTAATGTAGGATATGAAACCTGCAGGTTTGGAATGAAGAATAACCAGGAAGTTTTATTCCGGAGCATAAACAATGGCTATCTGCTGCCACTTGCTCGACAATGAAAGGTTTGCGGGGACCATGTGAGCGTTAGAGACCAGGTTTCAAGGTGTATAACAACTAACAGAGCTGTGCCCCCTGTTGAGTACACAGAAACGCTTGTTTGATCATAAACTCACGCACTGATGTAAGATAAAAGGCCTGGATTCTTTCAAGCAGTTGATTCATTTAAGTAGCCATAACGATACATACAGGGATTCGCAACACGAAAACCGCTCGACGCAATATGATCTCTTGAAAATATCCGTGCATATCCATTAATGGTAGCTAAATAATTGATTGTCAGCGTACACGGAGATTCCGTGTCTACTTATTTCGTGTTCTAAAACAGAAGAAACGTCTGGTATGCTCAGATCTTTGATGCTGCATGGCGTTCAAGTATAAGATGTAAACAAAGGATCGGTTTACCAAGGTTCTGTGATTAGTGACGGTTAAATCTTGTGGGCGAGGCCAAGCACTGAATGTCGGAATAGATGCCTATATTGAATGAAAAGACAGATTCCAAAAGACGACTGATTTTGTCGGTAATTGTACGTTGGAGCTCATACTTGATATGTTAGCTAGATACTGCGCCTCGTTATAACCGACGCTGCAGGAGGCTCTATCAAAGAGCTCCAGGAATGGAGCTGAATAAATCACCACCTGCCTGTCGAGGAGAAAGAAAAATGATAGGGTCGATGGAACGTCCTGCCAGAATATTAACCTTAACTGGACCCAAGATGCAATCTTAACCCATCAAGATGGAGACGTTGCACCGGTTGGTCAATCAACTCATCGTTTATTTCAACGACACTCTTGGGCAATTTCCACGACACGCATCAAACTATGCGTTAAATCTCGTTCTATATGATGTTACCAATGTCAAAACTGATTGGTTAGACAATTAGGGTATCAGAAATCAGTCCTCCTAAATTTACAAGAACGATCTTCAAGAAACAAGTAAGAATGATCGTTTGAGTGCAAAAGTTCGAAGTGAGATGTGCGTCACTTTCTTGGGCAATAGGCCAAAATATTATCAGAATCTTTGCAATGACTTGGGTGAGAGGCTGTCATGAAATGGACGACAAGCCATTCACCACGAATATGCCTTGAAATGTGTCAGTGTGCGAAAACAAGCATCCGTTCCAATATTCACTCGAAACTAGCAAGTTCATTTTCGGATCATACTTGTTCGCCAAGACAAATCATGTAAAAGGCAAGGAACGATGTATACAAAATAAAATTTAATTTCTTTAAAGGGAACGTAAGCACATACTTGTGTCTTAGAACGAACTCACGAAATCTGCGTTTTTCGGGGTATATACTTTCTGAAGTGTGAGCATGGTGGGTCTCCGTGTTTCCCACCATGACCGTGGCCTCATCACCGGACCCGGACGATTTATCAAATTGGGCATTTAGAAAACCACCTTGTTATGTGTGAATATTAAGCAATTTGAAGCATGTGTTAAAGATGGTAGGTCAAAATGGACACCTTTACGTCGCTAGATGGCGCTGTGGCTGAATATGCGCAATGACCTCATTTACAGCCTAGGGGGCAAAATCGGCAGATCGCGATTATAATAATCAAGTAAATTTGCCATTATTACGGATATGAGAAATCATCGTAACACTCATGAGTAATACACAGAGGAGGAAAGACAGGGCTCTCTTCGTCAAGTCTAATAAAACAATACCCAACAGACAGAGATATATATCTGTATTTCAATACTTAACAAGCCAGGCCAGGGCATACCCCTGTTGTAACATTGAGGACCCGAAGTCGTAGCACTTTCAAATAACCTGGGAGGGAGGCATTGGGGATTTTTTTAAAATTTTGGAAAAGCTACATGTATGCACATGTCATTCCTAGATTATGTACGAAATTTCATTGTATGGAGAATTTTGTCCGCCTAAATAAGTGCAGAAACGTTGCGCCTTCCATGTGTTTCGATATGCTGCCGCTCGTGTTCTCCCTGCAAGACGTCGATATTTAGCTCCTATAAGGTGACTCAGGACACAAACAACGTTGCGACGTCATGGTCGTACAACGCAATGTCATTTTCCATTGCCGACACAAAAAGAGTCCAGCGAGGGGAAACAATTGACGTCACCGATCTTCGAAGATAATGGAAGTGTGGATGTTCAAAGCCCTGCACAAACAAAATGTAGATCGAAGGCGTCATGTTTTTATTTTATAAACCAAACGACGCAATGTAGGAGAATCACTTCTAAAAACGTTATGTAGGTCACCGAGCAAATTTTTCTCCTAAAATTGGTTTTGTATTCGTAATAGGTCATTCTTACAGTTCGAAAACTTGATTATATTTGAAATTTGTATCTAAATGACATATTCACGATATAATCGTGAAGCCATCTAGCTTTTAACTTAGAAAATTGAAGGTTTCACACATTGTGGCTTTACACGAGAAAAATGAATTTAGCCTGATTGTGTCCCAAATGTGCTGACATGGTGGTGTTTGTGTGTATACACACGTTTGAACGTTTTTTTCAAAGTTATTTTGCTAGGTAACACCCCAGGTATCAACAGTTAAGATATAACGGTAGGTCACCGGACAAAGTTTCGAGTCCTGAAACGCTTTTGTTGACGTCATGATGATGTCGTCATACCCAATATTTGTGTAACGTAAGTCACAAAAAGACGTCCAACTAGTTGATATTATTCGATGCGATCGTAATGAAACTCTGACGTCACGAGTCAGAGGTTTTTTTTACCACATCTGTTTTATTGTATGAAAAACACAAGTTGATATCATTTTTCGTAGAAAAAAAATATCAACTTGTTCTTCACACAGCTTCTCTCTATGTTTTCATGAAAAGTGTGTTGAGTGTGTATTTGGTAGAACCTTTAAACAGCGTCAAAGTCGATATCAAATATCATACATCCACAAACGGCGCCGTAGAAAACCAGAAATAAGCTCGGTGATTTGTGCCTTTGATGTTTTGTTAAAATGCAACGGGAGAACAAGAATGGCCGAGCGAGTTGTAAATAACTGTACCAAGCGACAACTCTTGGCCTCCAAGGGCTACTTACTTCAATGGCTCGTTCGGGGTTGGTACATGTTACCATTATGTTCATTCTAAGTGTATCCCAATGGAACAATACTAACATTCAAAGCAGTTGTTGAACAGCTTGGGTCTGAATATGGGGATGTATGACCGGTTCCCCAGCTTTATTTATTGTAGATCCATACGGCGTCAATTCCGTTATACCAGCTTCTGCTAATGTATCATTCAAGGAGACCAATATTCATTGTGAAATATAAATTCTCCATATAAATTAAATGAACAGTCACAATCAAAGGAATAGACACAATCAAATGAACAGTCACAATCAAATGAACAGTCACAATCAAATGAACAGCTGTAATCAAATGAATCGCCACATTCAAATAAGCATCCACAATCAAATAAACCGTCACAATCAAACGAATCGTCAAAATCAAAGCGTGACTGAGGTTAAATATCCCCCAAATAACAAGAGATTACTTGAGAGTTATTGCGGTTTAGCGATTTGAACATCGTACATTCTAGCCAGCGTCACTGTTGCAGTAAACTAGCTTACCTTTCTGGAAATTCAAATCTAAAGGGCACATGCTTATGGGGAAGATATCGGTGGCTTGTATTGACCTGGAAACTAACTACTCCCCAATTAATGTAGGATATGAAACCTGCAGGTTTGGAATGAAGAATAACCAGGAAGTTTTATTCCGGAGCATAAACAATGGCTATCTGCTGCCACTTGCTCGACAATAAAAGGTTTGCGGGGACCATGTGAGCGTTAGAGACCAGGTTTCAAGGTGTATAACAACTAACAGAGCTGTGCCCCCTGTTGAGTACACAGAAACGCTTGTTTGATCATAAACTCACGCACTGATGTAAGATAAAAGGCCTGGATTCTTTCAAGCAGTTGATTCATTTAAGTAGCCATAACGATACATACAGGGATTCGCAACACGAAAACCGCTCGACGCAATATGATCTCTTGCAAATATCCGTGCATATCCATTAATGGTAGCTAAATAATTGATTGTCAGCGTACACGGAGATTCCATGTCTACTTATTTCGTGTTCTAAAACAGAAGAAACGTCTGGTATGCTCAGATCTTTGATGCTGCATGGCGTTCAAGTATAAGATGTAAACAAAGGATCGGTTTACCAAGGTTCTGTGATTAGTGACGGTTAAATCTTGTGGGCGAGGCCAAGCACTGAATGTCGGAATAGATGCCTATATTGAATGAAAAGACAGATTCCAAAAGACGACTGATTTTGTCGGTAATTGTACGTTGGAGCTCATACTTGATATGTTAGCTAGATACTGCGCCTCGTTATAACCGACGCTGCAGGAGGCTCTATCAAAGAGCTCCAGGAATGGAGCTGAATAAATCACCACCTGCCTGTCGAGGAGAAAGAAAAATGATAGGGTCGATGGAACGTCCTGCCAGAATATTAACCTTAACTGGACCCAAGATGCAATCTTAACCCATCAAGATGGAGACGTTGCACCGGTTGGTCAATCAACTCATCGTTTATTTCAACGACACTCTTGGGCAATTTCCACGACACGCATCAAACTATGCGTTAAATCTCGTTCTATATGATGTTACCAATGTCAAAACTGATTGGTTAGACAATTAGGGTATCAGAAATCAGTCCTCCTAAATTTACAAGAACGATCTTCAAGAAACAAGTAAGAATGATCGTTTGAGTGCAAAAGTTCGAAGTGAGATGTGCGTCACTTTCTTGGGCAATAGGCCAAAATATTATCAGAATCTTTGCAATGACTTGGGTGAGAGGCTGTCATGAAATGGATGACAAGCCATTCATCACGAATATGCCTTGAAATGTGTCAGTGTGCGAAAACAAGCATCCGTTCCAATATTCACTCGAAACTAGCAAGTTCATTTTCGGATCATACTTGTTCGCCAAGACAAATCATGTAAAAGGCAAGGAACGACGTATACAAAATAAAATTTAATTTCTTTAAAGGGAACGTAAGCACATAATTGTGTCTTAGAACGAACTCACGAAATCTGCGTTTTTCGGGGTATATACTTTCTGAAGTGTGAGCATGGTGGGTCTCCGTGTTTCCCACCATGACCGTGGCCTCATCACCGGACCCGGACGATTTATCAAATTGGGCATTTAGAAAACCACCTTGTTATGTGTGAATATTAAGCAATTTGAAGCATGTGTTAAAGATGGTAGGTCAAAATGGACACCTTTACGTCGCTAGATGGCGCTGTGGCTGAATATGCGCAATGACCTCATTTACAGCCTAGGGGGCAAAATCGGCAGATCGCGATTATAATAATCAAGTAAATTTGCCATTATTACGGATATGAGAAATCATCGTAACACTCATGAGTAATACACAGAGGAGGAAAGACAGGGCTCTCTTCGTCAAGTCTAATAAAACAATACCCAACAGACAGAGATATATATCTGTATTTCAATACTTAACAAGCCAGGCCAGGGCATACCCCTGTTGTAACATTGAGGACCCGAAGTCGTAGCACTTTCAAATAACCTGGGAGGGAGGCATTGGGGGTTTTCTTAAAATTTTGGAAAAGCTACATGTATGCACATGTCATTCCTAGATTATGTACGAAATTTCATTGTATGGAGAATTTTGTCCGCCTAAATAAGTGCAGAAACGTTGCGCCTTCCATGTGTTTCGATATGCTGCCGCTCGTGTTCTCCCTGCAAGACGTCGATATTTAGCTCCTATAAGGTGACTCAGGACACAAACAACGTTGCGACGTCATGGTCGTACAACGCAATGTCATTTTCCATTGCCGACACAAAAAGAGTCCAGCGAGGGGAAACAATTGACGTCACCGATCTTCGAAGATAATGGAAGTGTGGATGTTCAAAGCCCTGCACAAAAAAAATGTAGATCGAAGGCGTCATGTTTTTATTTTATAAACCAAACGACGCAATGTAGGAGAATCACTTCTAAAAACGTTATGTAGGTCACCGAGCAAATTTTTCTCCTAAAATTGGTTTTGTATTCGTAATAGGTCATTCTTACAGTTCGAAAACTTGATTATATTTGAAATTTGTATCTAAATGACATATTCACGATAACGATGTTGCTATAATCGTGAAGCCATCTAGCTTTTAACTTAGAAAATTGAAGGTTTCACACATTGTGGCTTTACACGAGAAAAATGAATTTAGCCTGATTGTGTCCCAAATGTGCTGACATGGTGGTGTTTGTGTGTATACACACGTTTGAACGTTTTTTTCAAAGTTATTTTGCTAGGTAACACCCCAGGTATCAACAGTTAAGATATAACGGTAGGTCACCGGACAAAGTTTCGAGTCCTGAAACGCTTTTGTTGACGTCATGATGATGTCGTCATACCCAATATTTGTGTAACGTAAGTCACAAAAAGACGTCCAACTAGTTGATATTATTCGATGCGATCGTAATGAAACTCTGACGTCACGAGTCAGAGGTTTTTTTTACCACATCTGTTTTATTGTATGAAAAACACAAGTTGATATCATTTTTCGTAGAAAAAAAATATCAACTTGTTCTTCACACAGCTTCTCTCTATGTTTTCATGAAAAGTGTGTTGAGTGTGTATTTGGTAGAACCTTTAAACAGCGTCAAACGGCGTAAAGTGGTCCAATAAATTTCTGGGTGGAGCGTAGATATTATGAAAATATTGACTTGTTTTTTAGAAAATATGCAGTTTTGTTGCCCCGAGGATGTGCATATTACCCGAGCCGCAGGCGAGGGCAATATGCACAGCCGAGGGGCAACAAAACTGCATATTCCCATCACAACAAGGCAATAATTTCATTATTATATTTATCAACTTAACTCTGTGCTAATCTATTATCTCTCGAGATGTTTTATGTTTATTTTGGAAGAGCGCAATCCTTCTGAGTTGATTGTTTTCAGTGGGCAATCGCCAGCAAAATTATTTTTCATGCACAAGATTTCACTGATTCGGAGCTGCTTCACTACTATCGTGTAAATCTCGCAACGCACGTATAGTTGTTCGATGACACTTGTTAGTTACTTCAATAATGTGCTTGGATACGATTCTACTTACAATAAGATGGGGTGGGGGGGAGAATTTATTTCTGCTGTGTTCTGCAGCTAAAATCAACTCGACGAACTGCCCCGTGACTGGCTGTTTGCAGCGCGACCGAGAGAACGGGGTGACCTCTGTTGTAATTATCTCCCTTTAGTGTATATTCCAAGGGGGGTATACACCCACGTGACCGGAGAATATGCAGTTTTATCTCATTACAATTTATATAGGGAGGCACTCTAATAAATATAATAATTGTGAAAAGTGGCCAGCAATCCAACGGCCTTGGTATCGTTCACAAACGGTCGAATAACAAGCTCCAATGATCAAGTAAAACATGATATAGTTCGATAGACAAAAGAGGCTGACGCATATACGGCACATGACGTCTCTGGGAATATTATGATTCCATTTCAAGTCATGTGGGATAAACAATTACTAAAATTATATTTGAAGCGATATAATCTAACATTGATTTGTAAAATCGTATCATTTTCAAATCAAACGAATTATAAATCGATTCACATAATGATTCTTGGAAATATATCAGCTGCAATTGACCAATCGTATTTATTTCAAATCACGTGGGTTAACCAATTTCTTATTATTTTGAAAATATATAATCTTCTTGGCATAAAGCGGCAGTGAGACTGTAAAATAGATGCCTCGTTAAAGGTATCAAAATGGCATGTTGTTACCCGGCTCCTCTTCCAAGTGGCAGATTAACTTGGCATGATTAATCTTAGCCGACATAGACGCCGGTAAGTAGACTGTAGTTAATAACTGTCGACAAACTATGATAAGACGATGTATTCCGTGTCGGTGATCAATAAATACCGAATATAGACGGCCAGCGCACTGAGGTATGCACATCAAACCTTGATGGCTAGTTCTCGAACAGTCTCACCTTTCATACACCCCATGACGGATGATCGAGGCAACATGCCTTTGATCTTGGTGAACATATATAGAAGCTCGGGCCATGATGAGTAGTTGCACTCGTCTAACTATGGACTGAGGGTCATGTCTTCAAAGGCCGGGGCGTTAAAGTTACTGATTTGACGTGTAGAGACAGCTTTCAGTCACATTTTGCTGATGGCGATAGACGTATGGTGACGCGTCTGGTTTCGAGAGAATGGCTTGGAATGAGACAAAAAGATGTACTACTCATCTTACAAATGTAAGACAAACCTGACAGTAAATGAGTTAAGCGGTGGAGGTAGACACCATGTCAAGGTCAAGGTATACCTTTCGTCCAAGGAATCGCACTGGAGATAAAATCGCATATCGTTACAAGACGTGTCAACTTTTCAATCAGAGGGAATTACATTTAGAATTCACTTTTGAATGTATGTAGTTCAGGAGATGAGTTTACGCAGCAGCTGTTTTTGGTGCAAGTACGTTGTATTTTTCGCTTCATGGAAATTCCGACTGATTATTGGAACTTTTAAAACCAATGTAATAAATATTAGAATGGAAGATAATCAGCGAATGAATAGTTAACTTCTATTACAATTTTCGAATCATCAGACAATGTTGTAGACACAACAATGTGACTGTGTATTGTTTATGCACATTTCGACAACAGCTTACTATTCATCGTGACATAGTGTCATTGTGTGGGGTTTTAGAAAATGGCTGGTAGAGTGTTTTGTTTTCAGATTTTTAATTTTTTTTTCATTCAAGGTAAGCCCAATTAGCTTGAAATACGGTTTATCCAACAGTTTTATTAAGAAGATAAAATAATGCGTTTGAAGCTACGAGAAAACGAATATAAGACATATTTTTCATGAAAACATCATTCAATCTTCGGCAATTTTGGATAATATGAGAAAATGTATGGTATAAGTAAAGATTTAATCAGCCTCTAAATCTTACCCAATGTTGCAGACCGTATCCATTTGCGGCGTGCCGTCGCTGTATGCAATGGTAATTATATACTAGCGAAGACACGAAGCGTATTATTCATAGTTTGCAGGGTACACAATCTAGGCTGGAATCGATTTATCTTGAACTCAGTGAAAGTGGCATATGTTACGATAGATACAAGATAAAACAAATTCAGCAGACCACATAAAACTAAAAAAGATGTCTACCAATCACGAGAAAATGGAAGAAATTGATCGCCAAACAAAGCGGATGGTATGCTGTTTACTTTTCGACGGTCATATCGGCAAGCGGAAAAGTGTGTTGTGCATTCTGACAACGCATGCTCTGACACCTTTCTTTGGTACGAGTCATGATATGACCCACGAAGCTGCAGGTGTTAATTATTCAGAGTCGTGAGCATTTGTCATTACGGTATTCAAACATCATGTTGTGAGGTCATTTTCATTTTCGGGGACCACACAAACAATGGTGAGACCGAAAAGCCATCAAAGCGGACAGAGTTTCAAATTCCCTGTTGAAAAATGCGCAGGCGAGAGTTTACAAAATTCTTCGATTCTGATGCCATCTTGTTTTGACCTCAGCTCGATTGAATGAGAAACTTTAATGGATATAGATTAATTGTTACATGTTAATGGATACAGAGGAATGGTTACAGATTAGCCTACAGTAACACATTTCACGTGAAGAATATACGAAGTATCTTCTAATGCACATTCACATAATTTCGAAGACGAAACTTTAACATAGTTATATCACAGGTTTATTTGTGTCCCATCCGATTTGAGACGTCTCTCTAATTCCAACAACGATCACATGTTTGATTCACAGATTCCAAAGAGCCCGCGGATGGATCAGTTAGGTTCGAGACGTCTTTAAGTACAGGTTCTCGGGATGTGAATCAGAGACTCAGTCGATCTTGTTCGTGTTTGCCACAGGACCCCCGATAAGTAGCAGGATTATTCACTATTATGACGTATGTAAGGTATTTCACCCAGATGTGCGATATTTCATTATTACCAATTTCCAACAGCATAGATTTGGAAATTCCCATTGGCGAAGTGCCACATAGAAAATCCTTCTTCAGCTCAAAGAATGGGTAGAAATATTCTAACCCCTCCCTCGGCCTAAGCTCTCATCGATTACGGCGAAAATTCAATCAATGTGCGGTTGGGTTAATCGTCTGCTTAATTGAAGGATTTTCTGTTCAGTGGTCTCACAGGGAGATTTGTCGTCAACCTCGTATATGGCCATTGATACTCGTTAGCCATTTTGGTTGGTATCTCAACGGTGCCCCGGGTTAAATTCCCTAATGTGTCATATTTCGACATACGAGAGAAGAAGATACGGACAATAGATAAGTTCGGATAAGATAGTTTAGCACCATCTCAGGGAAAAAATAATTCTCCATAACGAATATACATCATTTCAGTGGTCAAAAATGCTTCCGGTATAGTTAGGCATAGCTTCAAGGGCTCAGATAGTACTTCTACAGGAATTTCCATATGTGGAGTTCATTGGAGAGATCAGCCAGAGGTTCAGCGAAAGACAAATGTAAGACCGAGCGGAAAGAGAATTACAAATGAATAAATTTAAGCCTAGAACTGAGGAACGAAGGCAAAGAAAAATCTTTGGAAGAGATTTCGAGACAGTTGTCTAACGCAACACGTGTTGTTCAAAGTCAAAATAAAATAGATGAATTGGACACATGCTAAAGTCAACTGACCTATAAGGACAAACGTCAAATACTGGATCTGAAGACGTATACATGTACCTGTAAAACAGACTGCATATATCCTCGACAAAATAAGCAAAACTACATCAAGACAGGGAATTCTGTGGCGCTTGCCTGGAAAATCCATATCCCATAAGCATTGGCTGAGGAATTTATAAGCTACACTTTTTTATACGCCATGATTTGTTAGACTATTTAGTCTTTACCAAACACCGTTGACAGAAGTTTGAAGCTACGTATTCGCTGGAAGGGACTCAATAGGGAACCAATGAACTCTAAAAGCACCAAAGAAACGAATGTATAACAAAAAGTATGACGGATAATTTTGTTCATTTTGTATGGCCTTGTGGACTTCAGCAGTCATTACGTTAAGAGAAATCGATTTTCCAGATTACGCCAAAGAATGAATCTACGGTCATCGACTCTTAGCATTAATTTACCTACAGACCTACATATAACTATTAAACATTGAATGTATCGTAATCGACTCATCTAATTAGTGTCATGATAGATTTGACCTGGGAAAAAAATAAACCGAACTGAATTTAAAACGATTATTATATATTTCCTATATATTGAACTACATGAATCTTAATATAATTTAGCAAAGCGACTATGTTGGTTTGTTTGTGACCACCGTACGGCGACAGTTCTGAACAAATGCCATAAAACTTCAATTGGACAGTCTTGGGGTCAGTCAGGGTATAACATATAAGAAAAAAATATCCAAAAAGGGCATCTTACGCCCATAGGGCACCGGGATTGTCAGATCGTCGCTTTTTAGCTGAAATATTGCTGAACGCGACGTTAAACATTAAATTGTATTCTCTCTCTCTCTCTGTCTCCGGGATTGACAGAATGCCGTGAAATTTTGAAAGGACGGCTACGGAGCCTGGGAAAGTAACTGAACTCTCACAACCTAGAAATGAAAAAAATAATCTAGGGAAGGAGGAGGGGGGGGGGGGGGGAATATGAAAAATACAATTTACATGGAACTTTTTTTATTATGATAATGCAACACACACACATATATACTTTCTTGTTACATATATACATACAAACAAACGTACATACGAAAGCGAAAATATCCATTATTAGTTGACGTATTCACGAGGATACACAATTAATAATAGCCACCCGAATTCTTTGCTGGTTAAATTTTGGTTGATAAATAGTGCGACTTATCTTTTTACCTTTCAAATTCAAACCTTTCAACTCCCGATAACCTTTCCAAAAATAGTCCATATTTCGCTAAACTTGTCCATTGTATTGCTTATGCCGAGTTGATAATGACTGTGAAGTGAAATTTATTTAAAAGAGCATTCAAATTCAGATTTGATGACCAGAACTTGTTACTATATAGTAAATATATTGCTTTGTTAACAAAGCCAATGTATTCAGACATTGTTGCTCACCATCACACCCGCATACATTTTTTTCTGGAGTAATTTCAACTTTTACTTTAAAACTGTTAAACCATTGTTGCACTTGGTCCCAAAATGCCGGATAATAGGGCACATAAATAATAGAGGTTCAATCGATTCTTTTTCTGCATTACAGTAAAAACATAGATTATGATCGCGTTTACTGATAGTATACAAGAACGAGTTTGCGCAAAAAAATCGGTGCAAGATCTTATATTGTATATTTCTTAGCTTTGTATAACCAGTGCTGTTGAATGTATTTCTATATGTACTTTTTCAGTCAATTTCAGTATTTAATATTTCTTGCCATCTGTCCGCCGATTTAATTATTAATCCCTCTTCCCCATTTAATAAATCATAAACAATTCTTCATCCCTTGGTTTCCTGGATGAATATTTGTCTCTATATTGATCGGGGGAGTGAATATCATCACATCTCGGTACTTTTGACATATCTCTGACGTCCATTTTTATCAATATTTGAGACGATGCGAATATATTCCAAGTACGTGTCTCTGATATTGTATTTACTTTTTATTTCTTTATATGATAGAAAGTTACCATAGGAGCTGATGATATCACGAATATATCTAATATTATTCTGGTACCAATTTCTGGTGAATAGATTTGGTTGCCTCAAGTTGTTATTGTACCAGAGTTGTTCATTTACCAGGTCGTTTATTTCCCTTTGGGATATTTTTTCCTCACACGGTACCAGGCGCTAAATACGTCTCTCCAGAAAGGGCTTGGAATTGTTGGTATTATAATTTTAAGATATTCATTACCCAAGCTCCAAATATTTTGCATTGTACCTACTTCAATGCCTATGAGACCGTTCCATTTCCGGTTATGCAGTCTTCTTATCCATGAGTTTCCAAGCTATGAATCAAGTTTACTATGTTTACCAAGTTTACCCATTTTTATAATCCTGTGTAATAATTTTCCGTTGTATTCTATCGCTCCCTCCGCTCCAAACGAATTTAAAAAGAATACTATTAAGTGCCTGGATGAAATTGTCTGGTGGGTTGGGCAAAGCAAGGAATAGGTGGATCAATTTGGACAAAGCTGACGGTTTTATTACAGTAATTTTACCCAATAACGTTAAATTTCTCATGGAACTTTGTCAAGATAGGTACGAGGTCACTGACAGTGACATAAGAAACACATTCAAGGGTTCAAAAACACATTCAAAAGGCCGTGAAACTTTATCAGGATAGTCACGGGATCTGGATGACAGGCTTCTGGACAAACAAAAATCGTCGGAAAGAGCATTCAGCGTTCATTTAGGTTCAAGAACACGTGGTGGCCCTGGGTGTCAAGAACATTAAATGTACATGTGAATGGTTCACTAGTCCATGACCCAATCATTGTCTGCCAGTTATATTCCGCTCTTACGTATATACCACTAGAAAATAATGTGAATATGAAAGTGGATAATATGATTTCCTAAACTAATTATTATACTTGAATTCTGCAGTGCACATGCTCACATTTGCTCTCTTTTTCCGCCCTCATTTTCTGAACTAATTAATATATTTACATCTTGCAGTGCACATACTCATATTCTCTTTCTCCGTATGCTTACGCTGCTATATATATATAATGACAACGTTACGGTCATACGTATGTTTCCTTATCGTCAAATATAGAAACATGAGAGTTAATAGAATAAAAGATGTGCATGTCATTACTTTATCCATCTTTTCGTCATGTAGCTGGAAGCCAAATACGATAGAAATGGTTCAGAACCCGTGAGTTTTACTCTCCTTTTGGGTAGTGCATATGGTGACCTGGCACAAACAGTTGCTTCTGGCAAAATCTAAGAATGCCTGAGAATTCCAAATTGAGTTATTGAGATTTGTTAGATCTCGGTAAAATAGTTACACTCCGAGATCGCCTAGAGATACCGAGCAAAATTTGTGCAACATGTATATCAGATATTCGATGAAGATGCCCGGCAAAAGGTAAAGTCAATAGCCGTTCTGATGCCAAGGGCCACAGACATTGGTAATCAATAGGGAAACAATTTTATTACTGTGTGCTATTCAGAATCTGTTTGTTTCTGCATGGAAGAGGAAAGCCCGAAGCATGCGAAAATGAATGTAACAAATCAGGCAAAATTGTATTGGACAGCGCCAATTAATAAGACACACTCCACAGGACAAGTGGGACGCCTGGCAAAATATGAATAACTGCCCCATGTAACAAGTGGAGTGGCATTACAGGCCCATAAATCAGCTCGCTATTGCCTTAAGTATAATTTATGGCCGAAATGCTGGGTATTTTAACTGACAGAAAGGAAATTGGTCAAAACTAACCGAAATAATTGGATTTTAGTATAAACTCGGGCCCGAAATATAACACGTCCAGAAAGGAGACCAATATTTCACACAGAAAGTATTCAGATAGAACGAATAAACATTTTTTGGATACACTATACTGATTTCCTCTCAAATCTTGCGCGTTTACTAAATAATTTTGCCATCACTCTGACAAAAAGCGCGCAAATTATACCTGCTAAAGTTGATGCAAATTAAAAAAAGTGTTCGTGCATGTTTGGCAGAGAAAATAGGTAAACACCATTAGAGGTGAGCAAAGCTCTGGGACCAGGCTTAAGTACAGACGGACTTTTTAGAGTACTCACACAGATACTGTGCAATACACAGATCTACACAGATGGCCAACCACTCTCTGGAGATATCTTCGAACCCGCTCAGATTATTCACTTTGTGTGTAGAGCAGAAATCCTGTTTTGTCAAGACTAACAGGGATATTGTTTATGTCAACACGGCACATGCTTAAATCTATCCTATGCCAAAAAACTGGGAATTATGCGTATATTTCTGTTACTCTTGCTCTGGCTAGGGTAGTTTGATGTAACTTGAGATACCCAGTTTGTTTTGTTGTGTCAAAATGTCTTCAAGATAGATACATTGGGGATCCGTATTTGTGGTAAAGCTATATTGAGAACAACTTTTGCAGCTGTTCTGTGCTATATTTATATTCTCCACGCTCCGGCAAGCGAAACAACCACCTAATGCGTGCCACTTTATTTGTTAATAAGCAGAAACATACTGCTTCAAAGAGTTATCTTCAAAAGGGTAAGTGATTTTTCACCGGAGGTGTGGGCGCATCCATAATGCAAAAATCAGTCGTGCAGCCTGAAATTCACTAAAAGATGTCGTAACGAGAACGACTGAGACACCGTGCCAAATTACACTCGCCCTCAGGAATGTTTAAATTCCATCAGCTGTTTCAAAAAATCGTTGGGGCAATGTTCCGTATCTTAATGTATCTGTTTTCGGTTTGTCGTTGGACCCGGTAAATGCATGAAAAAGGCATGGTTTGAAAAGAAAACATACATGGAGAATAATTATATGAATAAAAAATTCGAAGAATCTACAATAAAATACCTTTTTGAAAATGACGTCAATGCGATGTCATCAAAGCGACCATCATAGATTTTTGTCTACATTTCCTGGTAGAGTTTTACCCAAGGGTATAGTGTGATAAAGTTTCAACCCCCTAGCACAAGAGGAGAGAATTTTTTTACGGTGGGGGTGGGGGGGGGGGGGGGGCGAAATGCCACACCTCAGGCCAGGTAGGGTTAATCAGTTCTCATATCAGTTGAGGAGACCGAGCTCATGCACAGGAACCAAATGGACAAAGGGGATAGGACCGGTGCAAAATTTATTTGGCCCTACATCTATAAAAACAAATGCCAGCAAACGACACAACAAATCTCTGTGGAAAAGTAAGTGGCTTGTATATGGACAAGTGCATGACAAAAGTCTTTTCAATATTCACATGTTCTGGTTCGCGAAATTCTACACGAAAACGGTTAACAATTCATCGGAATGAAGGAGGACATCTGTATTTAAGCTCAATCGTCTGATAATTCGAGTGAATTTCCGAAACTCATAGAGATGATTTCGAATCTCTGAACATATTTAAACGCCGCTCGTCACTGGTCGGTTGAACGAATTTAGAAAAATTCCCTATTGGATTACTTATAAGATAGATCTATGAATATTTCAGGATTGTCGGACAAGATCACGACTGTGTTATCGAACGAAACCTTAGTATTCAGACTGTTTAATAATAGGGAATCTTCGAATTAGTCGCAGCTTGACTTAAGTAAGAGGCTATGTCTACATGAGCCCTGTCAACGTCCTTGCCCACCGCTGCAAGAGGCAAGATAAATTCTATCCCGATTGTTCATTATAGTTGGGTATCACGTACTTCAGACAAGTAGGAAATAGGAATCGAGTTAAGGAGCAATATCACTTCATATATCACACAGTAAACGGCCTGTATGAGTCGGTGGGGTCGCCAATAAATCAGGCCGTATTGACAATGCTTCCAGAGTTCTCGACATCGACACATGCGCAAACTCAGGGCAGCGCTCAAAGGCGCAGCTAGTGGTAACATAATCTTCCTGGACATTTATCCGCCGGTCTAATACCAATAACTCTGTTAAGGAAACTGTATAGATGAGTGAGGGATCCTCAACACAAATAAAGATATAGTATAGTATCCACTGACACAGCGCTTAGACAAAGGGAAGACCACAGAAAGTGCTGTTCAATCTCTGTTCAATATATTGGGGCCTATCAGCTAATACGGAGGTGTTTCTGGTCGATCGGTCATCGACTGCGTGCAATAGACGCGTTAATCTCTCATGTGATGTACATGAAAAGAACTAAAGCTCAACAGAATAACGTGAGTAGAAAAGATAATCGTGGTTCAGCTTACCAGTTCCTAGAATAATTCCCAGTCCAGTGAAATATGCAATGGCTGGGTGCTTCAGCACTAATAATATTGTAACTAACTGATAGTGTTCATATCAGATTATACAAATTACGTACCTAGTCTATATTCAGATTACATTTCTCCTTTCTGCGATTACCAGTGTGTATTATCTTAGAACCACCGTAACATTCTCGTGTTCCTTGTGATATCTTAGAACCAGTACAACATCCGACAATCCCTCGTCATTCTTTAGAAATCTTAGAACCACCACAACATCCCACAATCACTGGTAATTCTTGGGGGGTCTTAGAATCACCACAATATCCGACAATCCCTCTTCGGGTACAATACAGAGCGAATGTCGGATCCTTGTTTTATATGCGTTCTTGTCACATATGTTTTTTCACCACAATTGTACATGTAATCGCGTGTTTGCGTTAGAGTTACAGGTGGCGTCATTTTCGAATATAATCAAAATGCGGATGTCACGCTTATTACTTTTGTCATGTTATAATCCCGATTTTATCCAAACAATTGCCCAGCACCCCCGATGACTGACGTTAGCATACACATGTCCTTGCGATGTATATGGCGGATCCTAATTGTATATAAGGTACGATCATATTTTACTATGGAGTGAGCAATTGATCACCAAATTTGAAAACAGCAGAAGAGATTGGCGGTAAAGTTTTATCGAACAAGTGTCTGCAATAAAATAATGTTTTTCTGGCGGTGATTGAAGTGTTCGCATCTTTCGCCGGATCTCCCAAATATATTACTGTTCAAGAAGCTACATTTGATTTTATGCCGAAATGGCGATGATTTCTCTTCTCGTTGAGACTTTCCAATGTTTCCAATACATATTAAAGTTCAACTATCATGTTACATCGGTGTTCGTCAGTGTCAATGAAGATATAACTCACGGCGTCTAGATACTGGGAAGATAAATGCAAGGAAATCGTCTACATAGCGAGGATGATTGATCCTCAATGAATGGTTGCTCCTTGTTGATTATTGCATACAGGTTTCTTCATGAGAGAACATATCGAAGTATGTCGAAAGCTCCATTTGTAATTATACTGGTAGGCTCCAGGCTAACAAATGGGATTTTGGCTTAATTGTACATAGGTATATCAAAACCAGTGACAGAAATTGTCGGTGGCAGTTAGATTGGTCTTAAGGGTTTATTTGGGCTGACTATGAGGGAGAACAGAAACATTATGCCCGAACATCGTCTGTTGGCTTAAAATGACTGAGAGAATTAACGTGCCATAGCAAACGTCCTTAATCGCTGATGAAATAAGCCAGCCCGTCTTGCTATAATTGGAACTTCTCAATCGTTCCCATCCGCCACCGACTGGCAATGCGCTAAATGAGCTTTATTTTCTGATCAAAACAAACAGTCTGTGACATATATTGGATCGTTATATCGAGAGAAGCCCTGTACTGAAGTTCGTATGAGTATTTGAACAGAATGCCTCATGCATGTTTCAAGTCTACAGGGGTTCGATAGAGCGACATCTCCTCGAACGAGCCTCAATATCGAAACCTTCAAGAGTCTCGTCTTGAGCAATGGAAATGTCAGAATGAAGATACTCCATATGTGTATACCGATAAGGGTCATTGAAGTGAACGAAGGCCCAACATCGCCAAGAACTGTCGCCACGTTAGTCGAAATTTCGACGGCTTAACAATCGCAATGAAATGTAATTGACAACGCAAATTAGATTTTCAGCATTCGGCGTTTCGAAAGCCGTCAAACAGCCCCGGGCAAAAGTGTTAATAAAATATTGACTGCTTGTGAAATACAAGGTATACACGGATAACCTGATGTCGAATGTAATCTAAAGATTCTACAAGTATTGTGGGTCAATGATCTATATGATGAGACAGTCAGTGTGTCCGACTGTTGTGGGTCAGTGATCTATAGAAGGAGACAGTCACATAGAGTATTGTAGGTCAATGATCAAAATGATGAGACAGTCAGAGTGTTCGAGTATTGTTGGTCAATTATCTATATGATGAGTGTCAAGGTATTTTTGTGGGTCAATGATTCATAGGAGACAGTCACATAGTCCGAGTATTGTTGGTCAATGATCTATATGATGAGGCAGCCACAGTGTCAGGGTATTGTGGCTCAATGATCTATAGGAGACTGTCACATAGTCCGAGTATTGTGGGTAAAGGATCTATATGATGAGACAGTCACAGTGTCAGGGTATTGTGGCTCAAGGATCTATAGGAGACAGTCACATAGTCCGAGTATTGTGGCTCAAGGATCTAAAGGAGACAGTCACATAGGCCGAGTATTGTGAGTGAAGGATCTATATTATGAGACAGTCGCAGTGTCCGAGTATTGTGGCTCAATGATCTATAGGAGACAGTCACATAGTCCGAGTATTGTGGGTCAATGATCTATATGATGAGACAGTCACAGTGTTAGGGTATTGTGGGTCAATGATTTATAGGAGACCGTCACATAGTCCGAGTATTGTGGGTCAATGATCTATATGATGAGGCAGCCACAGTGTCAGGGTATTGTGGCTCAAGGATCTATAGGAGACAGTCACATAGTCCGAGTATTGTGGGTGAAGGATCTATATGATGAGACAGTCACAGTGTCACGGTATTGTGGTTCAAGGATCTATAGGAGAACAGTCACATAGTCCGAGTATTGTGGGTGAAGGATCTATATGATGAGACACTCACAGTGTCAGCGTATTCTGGGCCAATGATCTATATGATGAGACAGTCACAGTGTCAGGGTATTGTTGCTCAAGGATCTATAGGGGACCGTCACATAGTCCGAGTATTGTGGGTGAAGGATCTATATGATGAGACAGTCACAGTGTCAGGATATTGTGGCTCAAGGATCTATAGGAGACAGTCACATAGTCCGAGTATTGTGGTTCAAGGATCTATAGGAGACAGTCACATAGTCCGAGTATTGTGGGTGAAGGATGTATATGATGAGACAGTCACAGTGTCAGCGTATTCTGGGCCAATGATCTATATGATGAGACAGTCACAGTGTCAGGGTATTGTGGCTCAAAGATCTATAGGAGACCGTCACATAGTCCGAGTGTTGTGGGTGAAGGATCTATATGATGAGACAGTCACAGTGTCAGCGTATTCTGGGCCAATGATCTATATGATGAGACAGTCACAGTGTCAGGGTATTGTGGCTCAAGGATCTATAGGAGACCGTCGCATAGTCCGAGTATTGCGGGTGAAAGATCTATATGATGAGACAGTCACAGTGTCAGGGTATTGTGGCTCAAGGATCTATAGGAGACAGTCACATAGTACGAGTATTGTGGCTCAAGGATCTATAGGAGACCGTCACATAGTCCGAGTATTGTGGGTGAAGGATCTATATGATGAGACAGTCACAGTGTCAGCGTATTCTGGGCCAATGATCTATATGATGAGACAGTCACAGTGTCAGGGTATTGTGGCTCAAGGATCTATAGGAGACCGTCACATAGTCCGAGTATTGTGGGTCAAAGATCTATATGATGAGACAGTCACAGTGTCAGGGTATTGTGGCTCAAGGATCTATAGGAGACAGTCACATAGTACGAGTATTGTGGCTCAAGGATCTATAGGAGACAGTCACATAGTCCGACTATTGTGGGTGAAGGATCTATATGATGAGACAGTCACAGTGTCACGGTATTGTGGCTCAAGAATCTATAGGAGACCGTCACATAGTCCGAGTATTGTGGGTGAAGGATCTATATGATGAGACAGTCACAGTGTCAGCGTATTCTGGGCCAATGATCTATATGATGAGACAGTCACAGTGTCAGGGTATTGTGGCTCAAGGATCTATAGGAGACCGTCACATAGTCCGAGTATTGTGGGTCAAAGATCTATATGATGAGACAGTCACAGTGTCAGGGTATTGTGGCTCAAGGATCTATAGGAACATAGTCCGAGTATTGTGGGTGAAAGATCTATATGATGAGACAGTCACAGTGTCAGTGTATTGTGGCTCAAGGATCTATAAGAGACCGTCACATAGTCCGAGTATTGTGGGTGAAGGATCTATATGATGAGACAGTCACAGTGTCAGCGTATTGTGGCTCAAGGATCTATAGGAGACCGTCACATAGTCCGAGTATTGTGGGTGAAGGATCTATATGATGAGACAGTCACAGTGTCAGCGTATTCTGGGCCAATGATCTATATGATGAGACAGTCACAGTGTCGGGGTATTGTGGCTCAAGGATCTATAGGAGACCGTCACATAGTCCGAGTATTGTGGGTTAAGGATCTATATGATGAGACAGTCACAGTGTCAGGGTTTTGTGGGTCAATGATCTATAGGAGACCGTCACATAGTCCGAGTATTGTGGGTGAAGGATCTATATGATGAGACAGTCACAGTGTCAGGGTATTGTGGATCAATGATCTATAAGAGTGAGTGAGTTAGCGAGAGAGTGAATACGATTTAACGTCGCTTTCAAGAGACAGTCACAGAGTCCGACTATTGTGGGTGAAGGATCTATGAGCAGAGACTGGAATGTTTTTGTTCACAGCCCAGGTCATGAAACGGAGTCTTAGGATTATGGACGCGGATATTCTTTAATGGACGACGGTTGAATTATGAATGACGGACTAGACGCTTGTATGAGATACATGTACATACTCTGGAAAACGATTTGGAAATTTATTTTGCTAAATAATAATGGTCAGTGATAGGATTTTATTTAAAGAACATCATCATGTCTTACTGAAATCATTGAAAACTGTTGACCGCTTCTGTGTTGTAGGAAACCATCTTGCATTTTTATTATTTTTATTTCATACACATGTGGAAATGGTGCTAACTGTCATACGAAATAGGTCTTTTGTTTACTGACGCGGAAATTCCTTTCTGGAGGACGGCTGTATATTGATTGTCGGATTTGACAAGAATATGGTTATGGTAAGAATTTAGGGTATCGGCTCATCAGACAGCTTGTCTTAAGACGCGACTAACTGCGACATCCGTGGGTTTCCCGAGTGTAAAACTGAGTAGGAGCCTATCGGTGGGGGTCCGGATATAAAACAAATACGATCTTACTCGTGGAATTTTCATTTGTGAAAACTAATACCACCCAAACACCGTGATTTGAAGAAAGTCAGAATGTCCGGATATTGTTGGTCAATGATCGGCATGAGGAGACAGTCATAATGCCGGGGTATTGTGGGCCAAGGATCTGTGTGAGGAGACAGTCACAATGTCCGAAGATTGTGGGTCAAGGAATCTGTAGGAGGAAACATTCACAATGTCTGGGCATTGTGGGTCAGGAATCTGTGTGAGGAGACAGTGACAGTGTTCGGGTACTGTGGGCAAGTATCTGTGGGAGGAGACAGTCACAGTGTCTGGGTATTGATGTTTAAGGATCTCTATGAGGAGACAGTAACAATGTCCGGGTATTGTGGTTGTTATGAGGAAACAATAACAATGTCCGGGTATTTTGGGTCAATAATCTATGGTAAGAGACAGTCAGAGACTGGTATTATGGTCTAAGGATTTATTGGATTTATGGGAGGCCACAGTCAAACTGTCTGGGTATTGTGGGACAAAGGTCTATGGGAGGAGAAAGTTTCAGTGTCCGGGTATTATCGAATAAGGACCTATTGGATATTTTGGATATATGGGACCGTACTGCGGTGGCCCAATGGTAAGAGCGTCGGCTTCGTAAGCGGCAAAGACTTGAAAAATGGATCTTGTTGCTTCCTCGCTTACCCTAAGGGGGGTGTCATGTCTGCATACGGCATAATATTTCAGTGGGACAGCACTATAAAATGGCAGCATTAGATCCGCTTTGTTACAAGTAGGTCAAGGGTCTTAGGAGGAGACATCCACATGCCCGGGTATTGCGAGTCAAGGAGCTGTAGGAGGAGACAGTCACATACCCGGGTATTGTGCGTCAAGAATCTATAGGAGGAGAGAGTCACATGCCCGGCTATTGCGGATCAACAATCTATAGGAGGAGACAGTCACATGCCCGGCTATTGTGAGGCAAGGATCTATAAGAGAAGGCAATCACATGCCCGGGTATTGTGGGTCAATGGTCTATAGGAGGAGACAGTCACATGCCCGGGTATTTTGAGTGAAAGACCTATAGGAGGAGACAGTCACATGTCCGAGTATTGTGAGTCAAGGATCTATAAGAGGAGACAGTCACATGCCCGGGTATTGTGAGTCAAGGATCTATAGGAGACCGTCAGAGTGGCCGAGTATTGCGAGTCAAGGATGTATAGGAGGAGACAGTCACATGCCCGGGTATTGCGAGTCAAGGATCGATAGGAGGAGACAGTACCAGTGTCCGGGTATTTTAGAACAAGGATCTATTGAATCTTTTGGATATATAGGAGGAGACAGTCACAGCGTTTGGGAGTTGCGGGTCAATGATCTAAAGATGGAGACAGTCATAGTATCTGGGAATGTTGGTAATGTTTGAGAGAATGACAGCATTAGATCCGCTTTGCTAAAGGTAGGTCAAGGGTCTATAGGAGGAGACATTCACATGCCCGGGTATTGCGAGTCCAGGAGCTGTAGGAGGAGACAGCCACATGCCCGGGTATTGCGAGTCCAGGAGCTGTAGGAGGAGACATTCACATGCCAGGGTATTGTGAGTCAAGGATCTATAGGAGGAGACCGTCACAGTGTCCGAGTATTGTGAGTCAAGGGTCAATAGGGGGAGACAGTCACATGCCCGGGTATTGCCAGTCAAGGATCTATAGGAGGAGACAATCACAGAGTCCGGTTATTGTGAGTCATGGGTCTAAAGGAGGAGACAGTACCAGTGTCCGGGTATTTTAGGACAAGGATCTATTGAATCTTTTGGATATATGGAAGGAGACAGTCAGAGCGTTTGGGAGTTGCGGGTCAATGATCTAAAGATGGAGACAGTCACAGTATCTGGGAATGTTGGTAATGTTTGAGAGAATGATCTATACAGACAATGTTTGAATTTTCATAAAAAAAGTGGGTGTATGTATATATTAACAAAAAATACCATAATTGACACACCCTAGTATAACACAATAATTGACACAAATAACACAAAAAAAGTCAAGTGTATCATATGTCAGTGCAATATTTCCGTTTAGCGAAACTTTATCACTGAATAGTGTTTTCCTAAGAATGATTTCTGATTCATTTTCAACACTATGTATCTCAGTAGTAATAGTAGTAATACTAGTAATACTAGCAGTAGTAGTAGTACTAGTAGTTAATCAAGTCAGTCGCAGCCACGTTATGTATATATCTGTTGTGTACACTAAACTGAAACGAAACGTTTACGAAACAAAATAATATCAAAATATACGAAGACTAACTTAGCTGAATTATTATGAATATGAAATAAGCATAGTTGCCCTAGTGCCTCTATCAGTCCTGCTCAACTGATCTTCTTTTCACGTAGGAATGCAAAAAGGAAATTTGTGGAATTCCCTAATTATAGATAGAGGAGAGCTAGTAATTACCCCATCCAGACAGAGCTTGTCTCAGCTTTGTGAGATTGGATGGTCAAACCGAATTCGGGTTGAATTCTTTCAAGGTTACCGTATTTCATCAAGCAGAAAGCCTTGCCACAACCTGATATCCATCCGCGTTGCTGGAAGGCTTGCCATCCCCTACCGGGACGCGAGTCGATATCGATCGTGTCTCGAAAATGGGAATTCAAATATTATACCATCATCGAAGATTGGGAACCCCAGCGAAAATCGCTCGAAGATGGTATCGCAATACATGTATATGTCACCACGATTTCACCCGGAATGCCGTAACACGAAGAGCTGATGTAGACGTGTTATCTAAATAGGCAAAGATTTATTTCAGTTGATAGATCGCGGTTTCGATTTTTTTAGAAAGTGTTGGATTTCGATTTCGTCGACAGAGTAGAAGGACACCAGAGTAACAACACCGATTCTAGGTATCGGCGAACTCATGGAAAGCCAATCGTTATCACGTAACATAGCTTAGAGCGTCCTGCTTCCAATATTTGCCCGGACCCAGTTCTTGCTACTCTGAATTTAGCGGCATAAAGCTGCAAACGAGGTGCTCATCAAGTTTTATTGGCATTGATTTTTACTTCCTCGCCAATAAAAGCAAAAGTTTAACGGCTAGGAATTTGGAAATTGCAATATTTGTGAGTCGGGTTGCCATGGAAACGGATACTTGTTCTTTTGTACAGATTTGCGGGCGATTCCTTCTCGTATAGGACAAATAATGGAAGTAATTATTGAATCACTAACCGTTTCCTTAGACGAGCTCTCGGATTAACTACACAAATGGAGAAGAAATAGAGAATCGTACAAGTGTTGATTAAATCTAAACACGGGAATTTTTATTGGAAAATACAAACTGCTGATCGACGACTGGGTTTGTCGTGCCTAATGGATTTGCCGCGCTATTTGTTCGGAGCTGTTTGCATATCCAAAGCAAATTAAGTTTCCATGGATTTCCGTATTGCGAGGGTTATTGATCACTGGACCGAAACATGTCTATAGCTACAAGTTATATCAAGCCCGGGACATCCACATGAAATCACAGGAACAGACTGAAAAGGACGATATCATTAATGAGATAACACGAGAATAAATTGCCATTCCTCCCTTCCCCAACTTTGAATATTTCCATCTTTTTGCTCCACACCGTGGCTGGAATAATAGCATTTACAGTAATTCCTACATATGGTAGCACATAATATATGTTACCCATGCCATAATTGGAGCATTACACATTATGCTGTATGGATCATTTATATTCCATTTCTACTGTCATTTTAAGAAATGACCAAACCCAGAACATTTTGCTTTGCGCTTGTCCTTCAGTTCCAGCTAATTGAGCTTCTTCTGTGACCTAGTCTATAGCATACCTAACAAGATGATATTAGTAATAAAAATATTAGTTCATCTTCATCAAGTTCAGCTCCATCAAGTTTTCACTGCATATACAAAGAGTCATTTGTCCATTGATATATAATTACGAATAGTACAAAAGATCACAATATCAGTGTCAACATTGATATCTCTGAGAATACTGCCGATGGACAACAAAATGCTTCAGAGTATCGTTTGAGAGTTAATGATTACGTCAAAGGCTGTATCGATAGCGCATTCCTGGAATACCCATTTCGAATACCTTTTGAATCGCGGAAACAACTGAGATGCAATACGCAACTATGACGGACTCCCAAATATGCCCAGATAACACACAGCAATACGTTATATAAGTGAATGTGAAATATCTCTCAAAAGCATCATTATTAACTCACGTATAAAGTCTATGATGGATTTGTAGTTCGTCCATATATTATTGGAATTAGGTTTGATGTACATAATAAGTTACTGTCAATAGGTTAGTATACTTCTACTACAACGAGCGATAAATCTTCGAAGGAAGAGTACATATAAATGCCATTGCGAACAATTTTTCAAAATTGTCCTCAGTAGTAATTAGGACATTATAGTAGAAATGAATAAGATAATAGATATGTATGAGATATCACCACCGGTATAATCCACCATCCACGCTTGAGTATTTAGATGCTCCGATGAATATTCAAATAGTCATGGAAGAGATTCGTGTGTGTTTATAGGAGATCTGATGCACATTTAAATAGTCATGAATGAGACATCACCCACTTTCCATTCCCTCCACCCACAATCCATTTCATATTTAGGCGCTCTGATGTTTATTCAAATAGTCATGGATTATACTCTCTAAAAACAACTGTGTACCAAAATCATGTCCATTCACACCCATCATTGCATTGTACCTCAACTCAGTTATCACCCGCCATCCTTTCATAACTAGTGAGTGACTCTGCTACATATTCATGACCTCATTCCTCACCACAGTGTGGAATTTTTAGTATAGAATGTATTTTCATTTGTATTATGCAGATGGAATGGATGCATAATAATAATAATTATTATAACTAGACCTTGTTGGTACAATGACTTTCCATGACGGTGCCACAAAGGTATCCTTTCGTTGTAAAATAAATTCATGTCTTGTTACATATGCGATGTCGATATAATGATAATTGAACACCCTCCGTTTAATTGACAAATATACAAAATGCTTCATGGGCTTACAGAGGGATCATCAGGGTTCGCAGCTCCTTTCATCGTCTGAAACGACGTTCATTTAAATGCAATCGCGGGGTGACTCGGTTGGTACAGTCGGAAACGGAATTGATGTGTCGGGTTACATACATGTCTTCACGCCTTTTCAATGGAGAACCGCTTGATAACTCTTTAAAACTGATCTTGCGTTATACATTAAGATGGATGAAATCAACTACTATTTAATATCGAAGGCGTTTAACCTGACGGGTAACAGGCAAGCAGCAAACACGAAGTGGGGAAAAGGTTTTTTGTTATATCCTCAAAACAATTAATGTTATAATCTTGAAATTTCACAAATAAACACATGTATATATTCCCTCAATCAAAATTGAACACCTGTACCAGAAACTTCAGCCTAGTATCTACAAATCGCGTGAAACAACCACGAGATTCAGTCGTGAGTCGGTTCACTCACGTATTCTGCCGCGCAATTTTAGTCGACTGGGTGTTGTTCTTAAATTAGAAAACAAATCTTTACCTTCTTAGTACGAATCCATTCGTATTTCATCTCCGCACATTACACATAAACGGCGAAAGCAAATCTTCTCTCATTCTAGGCACTTTTATCGTCGACAACAAATGCCATCCCTGCCGAGCTCGCTTGGAAAATAGCTATATTCGTACGCGCGCCGTCAGAACAAAAGGCGAAGCGAAGCAATAGTTATTACCCTTGTTTGTTTCCGAATACCAGTATCGCCGAGCCTCTGTCTACACTGTATTCTTTAAAAACTAACGGCTTTCTCTTAACTTCAAGTTTTCGGCAATTACTGTTCTAGGTACGGGGTCATCGTCAACGAAAGAAATCATTATTGGAAATAACAGGCAACAAATCAGAAATCCGTACCTATTGCGGTTCAAGAGTTATAACGTTTCCAAAAATAAGCCAACTCCGTCATGTAACACGACATTTATTTAATTGCGAACACAGGATGCCTCGAGTGCTACAGCCGAATCGCTATAGCGAAATTGACAACGCCCATTGAACAGATGAAATCAACAAAAGACCACAAACAGGGTGAGGGAACCATTTAACGGCTTAACAGTTCGGGAAAATTGTTTTTTGGAATATCTGTAAACCTATGAATGCTACATTCTTGAAATTTTATAGACAAATACATACATATATTCTCTCAATAATATCTAAAAAAAATGAGGACTGACTGGTTGGGTACTTTTTGCAAAATTGGATAATGCGTAAATTTCAAAAATTGCTATTATCTTCCAATATTTCTGATATCTTTTTATGGGTTCTAGTGTTTTTCTGTTACGCCATGTAATGACCTACATTTATCCTCAAATTTCCACTTAGAATTCCTAACAGTTTTCCAGTTATGGCCCTGTAGCCGCAAAACTTTCAGTGGCCATATCTCAAAAATCAAGGTCAAGATCAGGCTGAAAATTCAGTGACGTCATACCTGTATTATGAGGAACAAATGTGCTAAATTAGATATTCCTACAGGGGGATATTGTCGAAAAAGGGCACACAACGCTTTTTACATTGTGTTATATTAAGGTCAAGGTCACATCGGATGGTTTTATAATTAGCCCCAAAAGAAAGTCAATATTGTACTCACTATTGTGTCATTGATTCGTAACTGTCAGTGTGTTAGTTTTTCAGTAAATGGAAGCCGTATTTTCGATATTTGGATGCTTACCACTTCAAAGGTCAAGGTCGAGATAGAGTTCTGACACAAGGGGTGGCATTGTGACGGCATGTAGGTCACGTGACCTTCTTTTCAGACTGATCAGGTCAGCCCTTCAAGAGTTGACCACCAAACTTTGCACTCAGATAGAGACGCTCCTTGAGGTCAAAGGTCAAATTTAAGGTCACATTCTTTCGGTCATTAAAGTGTTCATTAATAGTAGGAGAATCAATGGCGTAGCTTATTTCCTTATAAAATAACGGGTTTTTTTAAACATTAAAGGAGAGATAACTACTTTTTGTTGTTACGTAACAAATCAAAAATATAACTACAGCATGGCCATATGTAAGACTTACAAACCGTCAACTTTCTGTCAAATATGTTTTGACAGTATACGGAAGATACGGAAAACAGCGGCAGGGGAGAGAACTCGAAAACTGTTTGTCTGGCCTACTTATTTTATGGTATCATTTTATTGGGAATAGCTTCAAAGGTTTACAATCTAAATCTCAACTACGTTTTCAAAGCCGTTCGGTCAATATTAACTAAATGATTTTTCACTTTAAAGGAAAATAACTCAAAAGGTCAAGGTCAAGGTCAAACGTGTAGCCAACCCGTCAAACTTGCTTGAATTTCTCATTAAAAATATCTATGTGAAATTTGGCAACACAATATATCAGCAGCATATAGGTATTCCAATGGGTACTAATTGTGCACCCCTGTTGGCTGACCTGTATCTGTTCTCTTATGAATATGACTATAAGCAGGCGCTTTCAAAAACCGATCCATTCAAAGCCCGTTCCTTCTCATTCACCAAACGCTATATAGACGATCTACTCGCTGTGGATAATCGCTATATAAATGATGCAGTGAAGGATATATATCCACCTTCACTGGATTTGAAGGAAACTACAGATAGCCCTACAGGCACATCATATTTAGATCTCTATCTCTATAAAAATGAAGCGGGCATTCTCTCTCGTCGACTTTATGACAAAAGAGATGATTACAATTTCGACATCGTAAACTATCCCTTTCTGGACAGTAATATTCTAGTGGGACCTGCATATGGCGTATACATATCTCGCTTAGTAGCATTTGCTAGATCCTGTGTTAAATGTGACGATTTTAATCAACGTCACAAAACATTGTTGCAGAAACTTATAAAACAGGGCTATTCCACCAAGCGCCTCCACTCAAAGTTTCTCAAATTTGGCGATACATATCGCATGCTGATAGCAAAATACGAACGTAGCGTACAAGATCTATGGCGCTACGTTTCGTAACTTGTGTCTAATTCCGCTTAACCCGGGGCTAGGGGCCGTATGAACCCATGTACTTCAAGATCCTGATGGTACTCATATGAACAGTCACAATCAAAGCGTGACTGAGATACATCATTCTTTTAGATGACGACTTTACAACGAATATTATGGATTAAGAATACTGATCAGCGATACGGATTTGATATTTTTGGAACATCATGATGTCTTGCCGGCATCATTGAAAACTGTTGACCGCTTCTCTCTTGCAGGAAACAAGCCTATGTTTATGTATACTATGATTGTCTTTTTGAATTTGGTACTAATACTGTTATATGGAATATGGAATAGGTCTTTGGATTATGGACGCGGATATTCTCTAATGGACGACGGCTGAATTATGAATGACGGACAAGACGCTTGTAATTCATACCCATACCTATATGTGTGACAATTATTGTAACTGTAGTGCGAACTGTTTCGGCTGCAGGGTGTAGACAAAATATGTAATAATAATCCGTAGAATAATAACAGTAGGTATTTCCATCGGATATTGAAAGACCTAGTAATAATAATACAGCCATATGATGATTTCTCAATATGGTGTGTCAAAATTTTACTATAGATTGATGTTAGAGACTTGTGCTATTGTACATATCGATTGAAATGCAAAGTAAGTGAAAAAAATCCTATAAAAACATTTAAGGCTCTGTCTGAATTGATCCAAATGACGTATTGTCGTGTTAACCATCGTCTATGGGCAGCCAGAAAGTGAAAGGGTGTTGATGTGAAGATGTTTCAGACAGATATTGCGTGCGGCTAATTACCACCACGTACGTTTCTCAGAGAATGAGTACACTTTTTGTATCACAATGAGATTGCAGCGTTATGCGCATTAAGATCTCTGATTTAAACCGTTCCGACACGAACACTATTTTTTCCCATGTAGCATGCGTCATGCTGTACCGTCTACCATATGCATATAGGAAGACAATTATGTATTTACGCACTTTCAAGAATATCCCTCGGTCCGGAACGCTTCAGGTATATCAACTGATATGAGCTTGCATCAAACTAGCTTGTGTGTATACACATTCGTACTCTATGCCTCTTTGAACATTAGTGCTCATGTTGTCTCGTATGAGATTTTAATACGGAAGCGGACACTCTTCATGGACGAGGGCGTGGTGACGATTCACTCAGAAAGCAGCAAACCTTTACAAAGATTTTCGGAGCTGCAAACCACCACAAACTTTCGTTTGGCCTTGTTAACGCAATTGGATGAATATCAGTATTATATACATGTAGAAATTAAATTAAAATATTCTCAAAAGAAAAAAACTCGTAAGCGGTTAGATATTTTGAATAGTTCAAGACTGTACGATAGTCTTGTACAAAAAAAGCATTACTACTGACAAGTATTGTTTTATCTAAATGAATTTCGATGTGGTATAGATTTAGAATGTATCTCAGTCATGCTTTAACTGACTTTGTTAATCCGACAATCATCAATAACAGTGTCAAAGTGCTTGCAAAGAAGCTCCTGATAGCAAAACACTCGAGATCGAATTCTGTTTTGTAAGACTGATCTCCGAGTAGGAATCCAACCCACGTACTACTATCGTCGGAATAAAGCACCAATCATCAACAGTTCAATCCGAACCTCTGTGCTTCTCACCCACCCATGTGCGGTAGACAGATACGGTATTTAATAACTAATAGGTGTGGTTTACCAAGAAAGTACTATCCCACAAAATAATCATGATAATTAGATGTAAATATTTGCTCACTTTTTTAAAGGCATTATAAAACTGGACGCACCATGTTCGTACAGTTAGTACTGCATGACCGATCTCCATGAAATATTGATAATACTCGAAATGGATTTCTTCCAATATAGAAACAATAATACATGTTTGAGAAATAGGGTGTTCAAATAGTTCAAGGTTATATCATGTATATACTTCTATGAAAATTCCATTTTTCATATTCCAATCACGAAATCCTAATGTCTTAGGACCATGTTAATAAAATTGACTGTTCGATCAGACAATGGATGGAAAATACATGTCAATGGTTCGTGCTTGAAGATGGGAAATGGAAACAAAGAGCACTTCGTATCAGAGTAAACATTCCAGCAGTGGAGAATATGGGCTCTAACGAGCCAATAGTTACAACAGGTCATTACCCGTAAAGTACAAGCAAACAATAGAATTGGTATGTAAATATTTGCCAACTGTGCTTAATTGATTGCTTTCCTTGAGAGGGAGCAAGTTTAGCTCAGTATCACGTATTGGCATCCTCAATTACGTGCCGTTGCATAACATAAATGTCAGGCTAGGTATGTTTTTCGGCAATTACAGAGGACTTGCTAAGTGTAATTATAGTCTTATCATCTCCGATATGAATATAATTTGAAAATGAGAAAACTGACGCCGAACATCCAACATAAATATGGATGGTCTACTTAGTATATTATTACTTCTAACGTTATTTATTTGGCTATACCATTAGAGGAAAATGGAGATGCATTGCTAGCTACTGTCCTGCCGCCAGTCCAAACAACCGTCCTAATTATAAACATCTCGTTCGGATTAAAACATAGTTTATGTTTTTGTCCTATTTTTATTACTGCATATCCCAGACTCAAATTTAATCCCAGATAGCAGCTTAACATATACACCCACACAAATATCGAAACACTAGAATTTAATGAATTAAGATAATGTGTGTTGCTTTGCGTATTATTTACAAAATTACAAACATTTTTCTTATTTCGTGATAACTGATATGTCCGTATTCTATTGAATAAATCTCGTCAGTACGGTAGGTGTGACCATGTGAACGTGTTGCATGAAATCGACAACTTTGTGGTTCTCTACTTTCTATTACGGTATGTACGTACATAATTACCACAGACGTGAACTCCTTTGGGGTTATATACGGATCTGATGCCTATATATAAGCCATCGCGCAGTTGGTGGAACTAGTGTAGCATAACGCAATTACCGTAAAAGATGATTGTATTGATTACTTGATTTCAGATAGCGACTAGAGTTATCAAATGTCTGTTGGATGATGTTTCTTTTATCGCAACCCTTATGCAATGATGCTAAGGACGAGTGGGTTGGTACCGCTACACTAAAGCAATGTACAAGAAACACTAACGTGACCCACATTTTGACATAAACTGGAATGAAATAATGTTAAGAAGTACAGAAGTGAGAATTCAGAATATGAACCTAAATGTTTAGTTTTTGACTAGGTTTTTAATTGAAGCTATTCTATAATTCGGCATGAAAATCACCTTGTGACCAAAAGGATTGTTGGTGAGATATGTAAAAGGGGAGACAATTGACGTCTGGCGACTAAAAAGCAACCATATGGCTTCACAGGAAATCCTCCCTCCATCGGCACCTTGAATTGCCATTACCCTATCTAGAGCCTGACGTTATTTTGAATGTGAGTTGATAATATGTTATAGACTATCCATGTTCCTTTGTTATCAGTGTCAAAGCAAGTTAATAGCTACCACATACATGTAGGGGCAATGCGGGCAATCTGGAGACGAAAGGTAACGAGAATACATAGTGTTAATCCTGCCACGGAAGGCTAAGATGCTCTGGAAGACATAATAAGAGTGGACAACGGTCAGCGGATAGATATTGGCGCATTGGACATCTTGAATAGGAATTGGGTTTGTATCGAACAGATATAATATAATTATATTCCTACATTGTGAAACACCCTGCCAGAAAATACTGGCTCGGATGAGAATCGAACCAGTATTTTCTGGCAGGGTGTTTCACAATGTAGGAATATCATTATATTATAATTTATCCCTGAAGATGACTGAAATTATAAACGATATGGCTGCTCATCCGTCCCCTCTATGTAAGCCAGGACAGCAGTAAAACAACAGGAAATATTTGAAATACGCGGTTACGTTTTACGTCAGGTGTTCATGAAGCCGAAACAATTAGTTGCTGACGACACAAGCCAGAAGGACATAATGCATCAGGTAATACTGCTGTCTCGTTTTAGAAAGCCATATAAACACAAAACTGTTCCGGATCTTATAAAGCTTTTTTTTCTTCAATTTTTAGATTTCGAAAATGTTTCTATATTAAAAAAAACACTATACTTTAGTGTTATCCAAATGAATCGTTTCTTGGAATGTTGTGTATCTCATTATTTCTAACACATTGAAGATCTGAAACGGAAAAGTGCAAACGACTACGCGAAATTAAACACGGGCAACGAAGCGTACATGTGTAGCTTTGCAGATTCTGCACACTGCGATGATATTTTTTATCCGCGTGTACTATATATTCTTCACTAAACTCGAGAAACCTGGAATAGGAGCTCGGTTGTATACATGTATCCACGAACCAGTTTCTAAAATAACGTTTCGTGGTTCAGATTGAAAAGTAGGAAAGATATATGTGTACGCCATATACAGGTCCTTCTAGAAACGGATTGATACGATTTCATGGTTCTTTTATGGTAGGGTCGGCATGAACATAGGCCATTTGTATTGTTTCATTGTGAACCCACATAGGCTAGAATATGACTGAGACTATCGCTGGTTTTCTCTAATCCAGTGAAGGTGGATATACTCTCTAAAAACTACTGTGGACAATTGTGCACATCCACATTAAATTGCGTACCACTGGTACACATTTTGTGTATAGTACATACACAGTATAAGCATCACAGGTACACACATTTATGTGGATATGCCTTTTTACCACAGTACTGTGTATCGCTGATCCGCAGTGATTTTTAGAGAGTACGGTGCATGTATATCCTCAACAGCTTCGTCTATAAAGGGATCATCCAAATCAAGAATATAGATCGTCTATATAGGTATAACAGAACTAATATATCGTAACTGATCGTGTGCAAAAGTTAGCCAAAGAGGTATTAGGATATAAGCATAGGCTGGCTAGGGATTGGCCAATAAGTCGAGATCGGCCTGCTAGTTGCAAAACAGGTGATAATTTTGTAAATGCTATTTGAAATTTTCACAAAACTCGAGTCTCTATTTTAGCTTTTCAGTCTTTTTTTTCGGATAGCATTCTGTACAGAGTTGTTTAAAGATGGCCGCGCCCATGAGAACTTGTGTTTCTCCAATATTTGCTGGTCAACGATAGTGTTCTAGCGTTCTATGCAGGCGATGACAAATAGAAGGGGTTTGATTATGGTATTGACTTACTGCTGGCACGAATTCAACAAAGTTGCTTCTCGTGGTTGCGATATGTGTAGGCTATTTAACTCGTCTAAAGATTGGTGCAATATTTAGTTCATCGTAACCTATAACTTTTTGTTGATGAAAAGGAAAGGGCTGTGCACCACTGAAATTTAGACTCACTGATGATTCCACATGGGGTTGTTAATAGCAGTAAACGAATTCTGTTTTGGTACCAACTATTATAACTCATAATCGTCATGATCGCCGGTAGTATTCTACTCTCATGTCTGTTGCTACGAGAGAAAGATTAATTCCCTATATGATGGCTGTACAGTGATAGTTTCACATATCCAGCTAATTATATCGTAGATAGTTATATCGTCGCTAAATGCTGCTGAACGCGATGTTAAACCCTAACTCGCTCACTCATTCGCTCGCTCACTCATTCACTCACTCACTCACCCACTCACTCACTCACCCCTTCTCGCCTGAAAGATCGCCTGAAAATGATTTCGTCATAAAAAACATTAGTCTCAGATATGCTGTCTGTTCCGGTTTTGTCCTTCAATATTAAACCGATTAATCCCTCAGATAAGCACCGTAGTACGACTATAGCGTGTGAATTAAAACATATATGCGCCAGAGCTCTTCACGAGTAGCATTTTTGCTTGGATAATGTTCGGAATTCCTAGTTATCCACCAGTGATACCATATGCAAGGCGTACGTGAAGGACTCTAATTATTCTTCTGTCACGTCTATAAGGTGCATATTTCACCTGGGTGCTGTACGTCTCAAAATACCAACACATAGCTATATTACATGTCGGCTTGGTATTATGGACGTTTGTTTTAGATTTCTTAAATCTTATCATAAGATATAGATAATATTTCGAATTGAATATCTGAGAATTCTGCTGCTTATACAGGAAAATACGCTGATGTGCTGTCCATGTTCAAAGTTCTTTTAGGTCGTACCTGTGTACCAGAAGTAACAAGCCACTTCCAGGTGAGAGTGAGAGTCATTTTGTGAAACTAATCGAGATTTTGGGGAAAACTATGAGAATCAGACGTTACATTCTCATTTTTGCGACAGAAAGGTGATCTAGTTTAGGCACTTCAACAGTGTCATGCATTTATACTGAGTGACAGGTGTTTCTACGTGTATTTGTACATTTTTATTGTTTACTATATATTGTTATTTGTTTTACGGAGAACTCGACTACTATAGGTGTTCGCCACCTGCCCGGGTTCTCCTGTGTGTATGTATCCATGCATAGAGAATCTGACATAAATAAATAAACAAAAGGTTCTCCGTTTCAGGAACATCATTGTAAACTACAGATAAAGTGGATAATATGATCTATGGAGAAGATTTGGTCTGAAGAACAAAAAAGTGGTTTGGGCATTTTTCTCGCATTCCTATGGCTTGAATTTTAAATTACAAGACAAGGAAATAAATCAAGCATGTTTGATCGAGAGCAATCCTAATACCAACCCCAAATTGGGTTTATTATTGGGTTGATTGACGCTCACATTTTTCAACCCCAGATTGCTATATCTATGAAGTCTTCAAGTGATACCTTTAAATTAAACGCAACATTAAAATGGTGGTGTAAAACGATGCCGGAATACTGACAAGGTATACTGAATGCATATTTCCGGACAAATATACTGAATGCATATTTCCAATACATCGCAAGAACCAACAGTGAACACTGTGATGATGCTTTTATTGTGACTGTTCATGTGGACATATAAGGTTTACTAAGATATTCCGTTAATCATGTTAATTGCAAATTCTGGAATTAAACCTCTTAATACATACTTTTATTCAAAGGCCATGCAAATGTATCAATTTTCGTAATCGCATATACACGGTTCCCATGTTATGTTTAAATTTGTCGCCAGATGGCATAGAATTGTCCACACTGAAACTGTTATACTTCATAACCAGACAAATAGCAATTCCAATTGTACATCTGTTACGGTATCATATTTTCAAAGTCCCTGGTTGAAAATATGCAACGCAAACCCTAATTTAAAGATCCGTTGCGGTTTACGGTTGATAGATCCACTAATAATGAGACCAGTGCTATAGCACAATCATGGTAATAAAATAAATATATTTAGCAAAATTCTACGAAATCTATTTTTACACCCTTTCAGATGAAACTTTACTTTCCAGTAACCCGAAATTCCCTTGACGACGACGGGTAAATACTGAATATCGGGTCTAATACCTATCACATGAGCTACGTTGATTAATTTGTGTCTTCTTCCCGAGCTAGGTCCCATTGAACGTTAAGCATTCTAGTCATCCCGAGTATACAAATTGATGGATTCAAGCACAACAGGACAGGCATACATGTAGTTCCATATAGCCCTTACACTGTATAGAGCCACTTACAAATAAATATTTAGTGCTAATTATTTCATAGGTGAGAAACATCAGGTCTGCCTCTTGACATCAGGAAAGCTGGTTGCGATTGTGTGAGCGACGACTGGTTACTGACTAATATTCATATGTATGACGTTTGAAAATATCTTGTTTACAAAACCTTTTACGTTTTATTAGAAATTTGGGTATTTACCGATTGATGATTTTTGATTTGATCTCATTGGATGATTTAGCTGGCGCACAAAAAGCAAATGCACGGAAAATTGCTAAGATTATATAGTTGTGATAATAACGACAAAAAAAAATCCAAGTGGAGAGTATAGCATTCCATGATAACAGTTTGTGAACATCTGCTATATAGGTTACAAGATCTTTTCATGACGGGTAATAAACACTCGATGTCTCTCATCCAACAATATTCCAGCGAATGATTCATTATCCCCCTTCTGCGTTCATCTAACAACCATCAATCACAATCACGGACGAGATGTACAATAATGCCATACAATAATGCAGACAGTTAATCTCCCAGAAATATATGGGGATTTTTGTAATATTGTAGCGTAATACTTGTTCTTCGAACGGGATTTTCCTGTTTTGTCTCTATCCAATATCCACTGGGATCAACCACGAATACCATCCTGAACATTTTTCAATTGCGACAGAAAAACTTACATATGCAGTATGTTAATATGCATGTGCTGTGTCTGGTTACAGTGGGTGTTATTTGTGTATCTGTCGATTCCAAAGCTATACTGACGCTGTCGATCCCAAAAGTATACAGAGTTGTGCTACCTGCCAACCAAAATAAGTTCCCGGATCCCAGCGGAAGTTTGATAATATGACGAATTTCGCATAAATGTATATGATCAGGATTTTCGCAGATACGCAACATGTAAACTATGTGGTATTTCTATATTGAACAGAACCACAATATTGTATTATACTGACAGACAGCTTTGAATTTACGTCATGCGTTGATATGCATGACGCAAGAATCCACAAATGAGGATTACATGCGCTGTTCGTTTGTATTGCTATATAGTATACACAATTTATTTAGTCAAACGATCGACTCTCAATACATATTGACTTCAGTATCCATGCATTAATTTACCTGATATGTCATTAATATAATCACAGTAAAGCAAGAAATGACAGTCCCATATGATGCTTTGAAATCACTGTTAACTGGTATATCCTTATGGCAAAATCAGGCAAAATCGAGTGAAGATAACTTAACACTGATATCTGTTCGTGTCTGTTGGAATATTATTGATTCATAAATACATGCTATATTATATTGTGTTATGCTGGGCTAGTGTTTGTTGCCCACGCCCTTCTGTCTACTTGAACTATACAAAACAATCTTTCCCACATCGATATACATGACGGGAGAAAATTATATTTACAGTAATACTGAGTTTTAATTAAATGGCCAGAAATATTAATCATCATTGAATTGTCTCTTGTGTAAACATGATTAAAACTCTATTTAAACGCAACAGACTGTATAATTACTATTCCCATACACTATGATCGTACATATGATAACGGCAGAGGTTTATATACGGCATGGATCAAACAGAATCTGCCGATGATTTTTCCACGCTCAGTCAAGTCTATGACAGATGAACTCGACTGATTACAACGGTTGATGGATTGAATAATAATGCCTATAGCTCATCAGCTCGTCGATCACAGGAGTGGCGCATTGAACTACGAAGAAACCCGACAAACAACGACCACTACCCCGCACACACTGACACACTCACAAACAACATTCTTTTGGAAAACAGTTCTTTTTGTCAAAACGACGCCTCCGCTAATTGCCCTCTTATAGTATACAAAGGCAATAACGAAAAGTATATGAAAGCTGCAACAAGAACCAAATCAGCACTATGGACTACATCATTAAAACGAAGTCTATGGGTCTCACGTGTTATAAGTTTGACCTCATTTTTTGTGCCCTATACATCGCTTCCCACTGAATGCATTCACCCTGTTTGGCATACCAAACTTTCTCCCCTATCTCCGGAACAACAAAAATTGAAAGCTGACCCTCGGCGACTTTTAGTTTATCATATTGTGGTCATTTTTAACCTATTTGCATAAACCCCCGAGCAGAGATTCATAGGCAAATTCAAGATAGCGGCCATGTAAGGTATCAGAGAAGTGATGTTTTCGTCATTTTTCTTCAAAATTCCTGCTTTTTTTTCGACGACAATTGGGCAAAAGAATGTTTATTTCACATCAGACTATTATTTACTAATTTATCTCCCAGATTTCCCAAAGAAGACACATAAATAAAAAAATCGAAAAATCGATAAAAAATGCCTGCTTTGAAGATAACGTCACTGCGACGTTATCAAGGCGGCCATCTTGGATTTTTTTACATTTTCTGGTAGAGCTTGACCAAATGGTATAGTGTGGTAAGTTTAAGATCGCTAATTCAAGAAGTAAGAATAATAAGTAAGTAAGGTAATGACCCCCCAGGCCTGGACAGGTTTCAAAAAGCCCAGGCCAGATTGTGTTAACTCGTAAAGATGTGCTTTTAATGATGTGTTGTTACCATACTCGTGAGGTATTCTTGATCACAATCCACATCGCTGAATAATTTCCCGTTTGGGTTGACATTTGACCTGTTTGATCATTGATAGTTTAAGTCTCGCACTGATGTATCCACTCAAACAAAAACGAATTTCGATGATTTCCTGATTTGTACGCCTCAGTGACCTTCACCTTTAACCTACTGACCTCAATTTCGGTAAACCACATCAGCGCCACCCCAAAGTTTTCCCGGTGAAATTTGAGACAAATCAGGCAAATTGTTGAAAATTTAAGAAACTAAAGAACGAAAGTCGGGTGGATGAGGAGAAGGCAAATGAGAATGTGCACTATATAGGATAGCTATAACTGACGTAGTCCAGAAACGCACAGGACGTACGATGAGACAATACTTCATGTTGACGGCGTGGTAGTGGTGAAGATGGTCGATACTTCAATAACTTTTTTGTGAAGCATTCAGTTGGATCTGTTGCAGTGTAACGAGTTGCTGGACACAGACACTGAACAATCGAGTACGTACAATACACGGATATGGATGATCGCTCGTCTTTGTTGAAGATATTTGATAAATCACGCACATTTGTAGTGTTATTTTGTGTGGAAGCTGATAGCAGCTGTTGAAATCTTTTATCTATAATTCCAAGTTAAAACGTACACAATGAGAATACTAAATGTTAGGTATGCAATATCCTCAATCGTTCATTACCATTCACGTATATAGATCACGAGGGAACATAATTTAACATGACAATTCACCAAATGAATACTAATAGTAAGTGTAATATAAACTTATGGCAGTGAGACTTAATGTTTGGCTACCGATCAGGTACCTTGTAAGATCACAACAAATATATTTAAAAGGCAAATATGTTCAAATTTCTATTAAAAATCAATGATAATATACATGTAATTGCTCTTCATAAATCTCGGGAAAAAATTAAGTCACTGACCTACGTCCGTTACTGAGATGGAAATAGCAAAAAAACGTTCGCAAAATATGCCATTTACAATAAAAAACTTTCGTAAAATCTGCCATATTTGGAGAGAGAGAGAATTGAGGTTTATCGTCGCGTTCAGCAATATTTCAGCTATATAGCGACTGCCATATATAGGCTAATAGTAAGATATATATTTATGGACTTCATGACATGGCGTCTCTAATTTTTCATATAATAGTCCATGTGTACATTTCCTAGATATATATGCGGTTTATTCAAGAACATCTCGCCATGTGGTCTACAGACTCAGCAAGAAAACAGATTATAACGTCGTAAAAGATATTGATATGCTATATGATTGCTCTTGAATAATGCTCTCTGCAAGACTGGAGCTACCATCTACAACATATCGTCTTCCCAGATCTATTTGTAGACAAGACCATTGGTCACACTGAATTGTCCGCTCGTACGCTCCCCATTGTTCTGTTTGCCCTAAGTCAATCTACCAGGTCTTACAGCTAATTGGCTCAGGGTAGGCCTTGCTACCCCGTGGATGCGCCAAGCGGGGAGTATACATGTACATTGATAAATTACTCAAGCTGACAATATATCATAAATCCCACAAGCTCTATCGTGAATAGTAGACATTCGGGATATCAATTATTGTTTCTTCGTATGCATGCGCATGGTTGATCAACAGATAAGCATTCAGGTCGAAAGCGATCAGTTGTATTTCTGGAAGGAGTTCTCATAGATAATTATGACCACACAAAATGTTATGTACCTCCTGTCAACCGTATATGGTGATCTTCCTGTTTCATGCTTTCATTTACTATTACTATCCCATTAGGATCAAAGAGCGGATATTTTGAGAAGTTTTTGTGTTCAACTATCATTATTTAGGAATAACATATGTACTGGTCTCTGTCATTTACATGTATTATTTTAACAGCTTAACTGGGGGAATTGATTGCATAATGTACTTAATACAACTCAAGATAGTTCCGAATTCGACCTGGTTATAGTAATGTAGTAAATTGTTCCTTGGGAATTGGAAATGTATAAGAATATCCTTCTATATACATTAGCTTGAACACGCGGGGGCAATTTACGATGAATCATAGCTCCTTACCTATGTGACTGAGATACATTTGGGTTTCGACAATCTCAAGGAAATTCATTTGAGAGAGAGAATTAAGGTATTTAGCGACGATCAAACAAAATTTTAAGTATTCAAATTAATAACTTAGTAATCCAACACACTAAAACAGGCAAACATTAAAACTTATGCAACAAACCGGTTTCTCTCAAATAACCTAAGACAGAGTCTTCTTTCATCCGGCTAAAAAGATCTTCTAAAGTAGCTGCTCGATAAAAAGAATCTCTTACAATCTTAAAATCTATACATTCGATAAGAATATGTTTCGCTGTGCGATCTTCGTGGCATGGAATGCAGAAATTCATCTGAATACAGAATACTGGTCAGTGATAAAGATTTCGTAAGAAGATCATCACAACGTCTCACTGCCATCATTGAAACTTGTTGACCGATTCTCTCAAGGCAGAAATTTTAGGTATATCTGGAATTGATGCTAACGGTCGTACGAAAAAGGCTCTTCGATTATTGACGATATTCGTTTGTGGACGACGGCTGAATTGGAGCTATATGCAAGAGGTGGAGAAAATTGACGCCGTCTGGCGACTAAAATGCAACCATATGATTCTACAGGAAAGAATTCGTCGACACCCAACATTCAGACTCGACACCCAACATTCAGACTCGAGAATACGGAGGAATCTCGGACGTAGCCAGAGTATCTCAGCCGCGCTGTTATTGCAGCTGTTCCTGTGGCGATTATGGAGTATCCGCACGGCCCCTAGCATCGGCTTAAGCGGAATTAGATACGCTAGCTCGGGAACTGTGATGCATACTGAATGTCGGATCTGACGCCTATACAACGTGTCTTCAGTTGGCTAATTTTTAGATGAAACGGCGTTATGCATGAATCCACACGTATAACGACCTCTGTTGAGCTTGGCGTATGTACATTTGCACCTTTTACAAATAATGTTCTACATAATTAAGCATATAATACAGGCTGTTATATTCAATGAAGCTGGCCGTGCAGGACACATTTACACAGGTAAACGATGTCGCATTAGACTACTGCCGTGAATCATTTATGTAGTAAATATCTACATTAGCAGCTAATGATATTCACTTATGGGGCAAAATGAAATTAAATCCCCTTACTGCAACCGTGTATCGTACATGTATATGCAAATTCAGCTAAGAATGGGTTAAGAACTCAAAGGTGATGCTGATCAGAATACTTTTTCCGATATTAAGCAGATATTGCAGACTGTGGATTGTGACATTAGGATTTGTCAGCTCGAGATAGGCGATATAGTCCGGCGGCATAGCTTGATATTGGGCTGAACACCAGCATGAGACTTACCGCACGTGTAAAGGTACCTGAGAATCATTTTCTGATATGGCGCCACGCCGGGGATGGCCTTAATATAGTGGAAACTGAATCCCAATATCAGTACATTTTATGGATATTGGAGTTACCAATGAAGGAAGTGGGGTTATAGTTTCAATAAAGAAAAATGAGTAATTAAATGGACCGGAAAGTTTTAGTGTCATAATATATCCCTCTCTGCCAATCATGTGACGTCAAATAGAGATCTCCGAATGACGACCATTAGTAAAGTTTCTCAAACGGAGATCTACTTCTGTGTTTGATGCATTAGAATATATTTTACTGTAAAAAAAAACTTTCCGGTCCATTTAATTACTCATTTGGCATTACTTACTTACTTGGGGATATGGAGACTTACATTGTTGGCGATATGTAACATCATGGCAAAGCTTTGTCAAATGGACTTAAAGTCTAATTTTTATTCAGGATTGAAAGCGTTGTCGATATTAGGAAAACTTCTGAAAGTTTAGGATAAATTGTCATGATATTGAACCTACTTGGCCCCCGAAATTTGGGTTTCAAGGTATTGTTGCAGCCTGGAAATCAGTCGTTGCAGAGAGGCGATACAAACCTCTCCTTCCCGATATTATTGTTCGTACCCTCAGAGCCAGAGCGTTAAAACGTTGCACACTATATATGTGTTAATGTCTACTTGAAAATGTGAAAACAATTTAAATGACGTCACAGCGATGCAAAGATACCAGAAGAGGCAGTTCCTGACATTTTATTGTTCGATTGTTGGACTTGGTTATTTTTGTAATTATTCCCACAAAAAGATCTAAGAAAACGAGAAAAGTAACATTGGGTGAGAAATTGAGTCTGTTCTGCTTCTTCGCGAGAGAAAAATATTCTACATGTACTTACAGTTTTTCATACTTCGGAAGCTTTAGCGATCCCCCACCAAATAGTTTCCCATTTTCTGTGCATCTGACATTATTTCATGAAGTACAGATATCATTTTTATGTCTTTTATCCATCAATTGCAACGATATTGTTAAACTCAGTATCATTGGTGTTATAGGTTGAGTCACATTGAAGCAAAATACTTCGAGCCCAGCGCCAGTCCGAATATTTAGATACATCAAAATGAATAGGAACTCCAAAAATATATGAAGATTAAATTCCGAACATCAGCGGTTAGCTAAATTAGGAAGGAAATGATATTTAATTATTACCAGGTAAATAATCTATAGTTCAGATGTTATCCATAGACAAATATTAATGAAAACACAGTGAAAAGAGACACGTGATGCGATTTTTTCAGTAATTGCAGTATACTCCCTAGAATCATTCAGATTCGACAGTACCGGTAACAATATCTCGAAGAGGGTTGTTAGGCAATTCTGGACAGTATTCGAGATAATCACGCCACAAAGTGGACTGTCAAGTAATAAATGAACAAACTTGTATTAATATTTGTCAGGTTGAGTATCTCTGATTATCGTGTACCAGATATCGTATTTCAGAATTCGTTGATTGTAATATACATGTTGTTATCGGAATATTCGTAAAAGCAAAAAAAAAAAAAAAATGCCTACAAATGAAGCTGATTTTATTTTAGAGTTTCTTTCTGTGAAAATAAAAACACGACTCCATGATCGATAAACTTCTAAAAGCATATCCTCATTTATTACAAGCGTCTAGTCCGTCATTCATAATCCAGCCGTCGTCCATTAGAGAATATCCGCGTCCATAATCCAAAGACCTATTCCATTTTCCATATAACAGTATTAGCACCTAATTCAAAAAGACAATCATAGTATACATAAACATAGTCTTGTTTCCTGCAAGAGAGAAGCGGTCAACAGTTTTCAATGATGCCGGCAAGACATCATGATGTTCCAAAAATATCAAATCCGTATCGCTGATCAGTATTCTTAATCCATAATATTCGTTGTAAAGTCGTCATCTAAGAATGATGTATCTCAGTCACGCTTTGATTGTGACTGTTCATATGAGTACCATGAGATTCTTGAAGTACATGGGTTCAAACGGCCCATAGCCCCGGGTTAAGCGGAATTAGACACAAGTTACGAAACGTAGCGCCAATTAAGACTAATTCTGAAATTTTGAATGTTTTAAGCAACTCATCGGCTGAATTTTAAACTGTTTTGATCGTAATTTGGAGCTATTCCCCAAGCTGGTGATGATGTGCAGGATACATAAATAACGAACTGTTGTAATGCATCCTCAGTGAGACCAGGTTTCATATGTATCATACCGAGAAAAGTTGTGAAGTTAGATCCCATTTAAACAAATGAAATGGACATATTATATAAGCTCGATAATATTGACCGTACATGTATACAATCCTATGATGTAATAATTGTCAGGAGGCATTTGTTCGTATGATTTGACAATTTTCATACCTATGCTGCCAAAAGGTACCACACAGAACAACTGCTATACCAATGAGAGGCCAGGTACATATATATACACCTTTAGGTAGAAATGTTCAAATTAATTTTGAGGTTGGGAAAAATTCTATTTTCAGCTAAAAGTTGAAAGTCATTTAGCATTTAGCTGTTATGGACTGACCGTCAATTCGAAATGTTACGCTAGGTCAAATACCCATACCCCTAAAGGGGAACTGAATATATGAAAATATTATAAACATTTCTGTTGTCTATAATAGCGTGAATTTGGGATGGCGACATGCCCTCAAAACAAGAGTTTTGGGAGGGTGGGATAGTTTTAGGGTGACGTTTGGGGTCTCTATATAATCCCATGCTTTATATAAATGTGTATTTATATAAAGCATGATATATCCTATATTTCGACAATTCACCCTAAAACCACTCCCACCCTCCCAAAACTCTAGTTTGGGAGCCGCTGGGGGAAGGCATCATATCACAAATTAATCAGCCTGGGTCAGCCTTGCAATCAGTGTTACACTGGTATAAAACAAAATTCACAATTCCTCAGCTATGACCCCGGTCTAATAGAGTGCGGACAGTGCCATAACTGTTTTATTACAAAATATGACAACGACGGTAAAATTTGCAAAGAAAATCGACCAAAGCACAACTTTTCATTCACAAACTCCTGGCCGCCATTCTGAATTTATATTTGGCCCTTTGCACGGATGGTATGGAAATAGGCTAAGAATGATCTTCATGTGATACCAACTGCTATATATATAGTATTCTATTCATACGGTGTAGTATATGTAAGCTTCATTACCTCGACAATCCGTATGACCATCTACATGGACATGTAAATATCATGGAACCTGGCAGCGATTTTTGTTATGTCTAAACAAACAAGTGTTATTCCACATGAATGGTCGTACATGCATTGCAAGTAAACAACTGAACAGGTGTTGCAACTGTAACATTCGATTTTTGAAAAACCCAGGTTCATCTACACAATTCACATATATACATACATACGTACATGTATATATGCCGGAATTTGTCACGACGGCCACATTTTCCTCATTCTGACATACTTGTCATAGGTTTACATCAGATGGATGAACTATAACATTGTATATATTTTCAGAAGATTCGCTTACATATATGTTTTAGCTGAACTGAATACTGTTCTCCTCTGAGGTTCGCGCATAAAATGCTAGATGTGGTTTTATGCAGTCTGTGATAATAAATTGATATATGCATGATACACATGCAGTCGTTAAAATGAAAGGCCCAAAATGAAGCTATTCACTTAGTTACTCTATCCATGAACAAATTGTTATGCCACTTACTGTGATAGGATTTTTAATTGGTATCATCTGTTGTTTGACTATGCATGATAATCAATTGACTGTATACATATAGGATTATAGCGGTATATCTATTACCAAGGTCTTAATGTTCATAACGGATCATTAGTGTAATAATGGTTGACCGCAAAGCTATATCGGGGTTAATCATACAGACGGTATTATATGGATTTAGGATTCACAATACAGTGTCATACTAGTAATCCTGCTGATCGCTGCTGTCTTTGACTTGCGCTAGCCTGTCTGTCCATATGCCTAGAAAGTATAGTATATTATGTTACTATTAGTGTATAATGAACGTCAGGCTCGACAAAATATAAAATTAAACACTTTTTCAGCAATATCGTTGGTATATCATAAAACAGGAACACGAGATATCCCAAGAGAACCTAAGAAAGAAATTCAACACGAGAAAGATTGAACTGCAAAGAGGTGAAATATATAGCTTCCAGAAAACGAAATCAGAACCAATCACTGCAATTAACGATAGCGCATTATTCATTATAACAACGCATTACTATAGTTCTGAAGGTCATATTCAGCTAACCCTGTGGAGCCTCGTTTAATATGCTTGACCCAGGAAGGCTGTATGACTGCACTAGCACGTGTATGTTTTTCATGAGAATATAATAACCATCATATATCCGTTGCGTATTCACGGCTGTAGCGTTAAATAAGTTAATTATGCCACATGTGTGGACCAAAATGTGCAAATTGGTAGGTTAAGTTACCAACCCACACTTTAAATTGATGGCATAGAACAAGGAAGAACTCAGAACCTGGAATACGTTAATCCGCTGAATATAATGCACTTTGGCCAGTGCAAATTATAAATGAAATAAATTCTGACTGATAAGTTTGATATATATTGGTACAGACCAGTTGGGGGAAATGACATTCTTAGGCCTACAGTACATGTGAGTACATCAGGCCTGTAGGTCAGTGATTATAAGTCAAATAATACCAGCTCACATCTGAACAAAAAAATGGTTGAATATACTAAATGTCTCACCTGAGAGTGTCATGCAATATTCTTATCGCATCACATGCTTTCGGTTTCTCTGGGTTCTTTGTCGATGGCACCCTGATTAGCCAATAAACAGTCAGCTGTCGGCATCGATACCGTTGAAACAAGTCCGTAACATTGCTAGAATTTACCGACTGAAACGAAACCTACGGAGTGCCAGTCGTCCATAACACCAAACAACTTTATATTTATAAATAGAACATCAGCACACAGAATCCTTTCCACGCATGGTTTACCACTCCGGTACATTAGGCATAGCGTGCAGCATTCTAAACTTATACGGCGCAGTTATATTATTATAGCATATAGTTCCGTAATAGATATGCATGTAAACTGCAAACAATCTCGACCAGGCATAGTGTTTTTCAACCAAGAAGGATTACATGCGTTACACACAATTGACGGCTGTCCGACCTACAATGATGAATAGGCCTGAGAAAGTCGATTGGGATTTGAAGGGTTTTGTATTAAAACTCCATCGCTATACGTGTGTCAGGGTACGGAAGAATTCGACATTTTCACGATGCTTCGGACACAACGTACAAACCACATTAGAGAACCTAATTTGTTTAGGATTTGTTTAGCTGTCATCTACAATCCTTGATAAAAAATCTCTGTTAAATAGATTTGAATATCCACAGAGAACCTTGGTTTCGAAACAACATACAAAGGTCTGGTAAGTTTGCCAAATACCGGAAGCACATAATATATACATACATTATTGCATTCTTGTTTTGATATTGGCCAGGGTACCAGCCAGAAGTTGCCCGAATCAGCCCGAGACCACAGGCCAATATAAAACAATCAATCTAACTTTTACCAGCTTAAACACATATCGATCTATGCCATGGTCATAATCAAATCTGAATTCAACTGTGGGTCTGTTCGTGTATCCCTAATCTTCGAAAATTGGACCCTCGGTAGAATTTCGCCACATCACCGGAACACAAAAGATTCATTTCCTTATTGCTTTAGTAGTAGAAACAGTCGATTGGATAGGCAGATATTGCATAGAAAACTTCGTTGTATCGTTCAAAACCAAACTTAAAAAGGAAATGCAAGCGTCTAGTCAGGCATTCAAGGAAATGAATGACAGGAATATCTATGAAAGAAATTAAAAGAAAGTTCAACTCAAAAGATACGAGATCGTGACCGAGCTCGCCCCAATCAATCGGCAAAGCTGACCGACGACAACAACATCGGCACACATTACTATATCCGTAGCCTCGATTGGTCGATTTTTGCCGCATTCTGCCAGCCTCGGTTTACCGTGCAGTAAAGTGGCGGTCGTACCGAATAGCCACAAATGCGTTTTAGAGCAATACCGCCATAGGTGTATGACAATAACAATATCGTACTTCGATTTAGTTTGTCAAGTACACTAGTATAATATTCTGGATGCTGAAATTTGGTTCGGTGTGCCCGTACGGTTTAAATCATAATGTTATAAATTTCGGCGATGCAACAGACTGCCAATTTAAAAGGTCCACGAACACAGCATCCATGGTCGGAGAAAGTTTAATCGATCGCCGCTTCGCGCTCAAATTACCGTAAATACTTACTGGTTTTGTGTAGAGTAGCTGTTGATCCTAAATCAACTGACCCAAGAGGCACAACATGATGTGTCATCCAAATACAAAATACCATCAATTATAACTAAAGATATAGCATATTTTCGATTTTATCGTATGGCGAAAACAATCGGAACACCCTAACACCGGCAATTCTCGAAACGTCTGTATTTATATAAAGCACTTCTAAATGACCCAGAGGTTCGCAATGCTGTAGCTAATTATTTCAAGTGCACGGACAGCTGTGCGTCTCTTAACAGTAGGATATGTCTGGAAGGAATACACTTCCGCTGCTTATACTTGTGACTGCGAGTCGTCGACGTTAAACCTATACACCATATAGACATATTGTGAATGTTAGTCTTGATATAATGTGAAATATGGACCCGAACACACTCCCGATGAAGGGACCAATATATAGAGAGCCAACGAATATCAATCCCGAAGGCCAGCCAATAGATAAATAGGATAGTGTTGAGTGGTCTAAACGAGAAAAAGTAGAGCCAACAGAACTCGCTGACTGGGTGGATCTTGCCAAATGCAATGTTGTCCATTATAAAAAAAACATCGACAGAAATACCCCCCCCCCTCCACCCCAAGAAAAACAAACATTGACAAACACCATTGTGCAAGAAGTTCTTGCAAACCTCCAAAGTAAATTCGTTATTGTCCCACCAGACCAGGCCTCAAATAATTTAATATTTATTTGTAAACATTACTATTATCAGGTGTTGGTCAAGAAGTTGAGTAGATTCCACTAATGTCTATTCTACTTGCTTCTATATAAATAAACCTCCATTGGAATTACTTTAAATGAAAGAGGCATTCCCGTCCTATCACTACCGATATACCAAAATTGTACTGGACTACCAAAATGCATAAAACACAAAACAAAGCTTTATATCAGGCTCCAGAAGCTGTACAACTAAACTTCAATCCACTTAGTTAGAAAGTGCCCTGCAGGCAGTTAAATTCTTTTGTGGCAATTATGGTGCTGCCATTTCAAGAAATTCAGATGTCGAATGCATGTGGATATTTAAGATCCTCTAAAAGTCTTACGGAAGAACTAGACGGTACAAGACACATACCATACAGACACGTATCTACATGAGATTTATCAACTCTCTGTACTACTATTCCTCACCAGGGCCTCATTAGTTTATTAATAGTTAGTCTATAATAAAAATGGTCACCGGTATAAATTATTGTCAGAAAGCTCTCCAGGTCTACTGCACGTCGAGGATATCATTTTTCGGATGTTTCTTTTTTTAATAGAATTGCTTGAATTGCTCATTAACAATATCGATATAACATTCGGCAATACCATATACCAACAGCGCATGGGTATTCCAATGGATACATGTACAAACTGTGCACCATTTTTGACAAACCTATATCTGTTATCGTATGAATAAGCCTTTTTGCAGAATTTGTCAAGCCATACCTTAATAAGAATGATCAGGGCTTCCTCTCATGTCGAATGTACAAGAGAGACGATTACAATTTTTGAAATAGTTAACCACCCATGTTTGGAAGCCAGTATTCCAGAAGGATATCATTGCGTAGCATTCGCTAGATCATGTGCAAACTGTGATGATTTTATTCAACGTCACATAGTAATATTGAAGAAACTTATCAAACAGGGCGATACCACAAAACGTCTCCATTCAAATTTTCTCAAATACTGTGATATTACAGTATACTGACTGCAGAAGACGACCGTAGAGTGCGAGATCTCTGGCTCTACGTTTTGTAACTTGTGTCTAATTCGGCTTAGCTAGGGGCTAGGGGTCTTTTGAATATGTTGTGTTTTCTATCTGCATGGTGATCAAATGAAAAGTCACAACCAGAGCGTGACTGATTACACACTCTGGAAAACGAATTGGGAATTCACTTGAACAAAGAATAATTGCCACTGATTCAGATTTAATGCGAAGATCATCATCATGTGTTTCTGGCATCATTGAAAACTGTTGACTACGGTCAGAACACGGCCATCTTGTATTTTTATTATTTTTTGTTTCATACACATTTGTAATTATTGCTGTCATACGAAATAGTTCTTTTGATTATTGAAGAGGAAATTATTTTATGGACGACGGATGAATATTGAATGACGGGTGTGACGCTTGCTATGCTTATAGGCCTTACCACGTTATACAAGATACATCTTAATCTAATTCGGGTCATTCATACCCAGTCGTCCCCATGTTCAAAGAGGATAGGGCCTGTACTCCCGTCGATCTGGTGAAAAGTGTTGCAAGCAGAACCAACATGTATTGACAATAAAAACTCCAAATTCAGAATTGAATGATTTCTATTTTGAGATGATACACTTTAAGCACGTCTGGAATGACGTTTCACGGAGGTCTAGCTTTGAAGAAGCAGATTTTGAATCGAGATACAGGTATTATCGTATTCCGTTCCGAGAATATGTTGACGCTTGGAGCAGCACGATCTTCAAGTTACATCTGATGTTACCATATCCGGATGAGGTACAGATGTTTCAAGCGATGATATGAATTATATCAAAATTTTATTAGAGCACATTAGGTACATTTCCATTCCCGGGGGACAATGATTCCGGTTTCAAGGGTACATTTCAACCACAGATACGTATCCGGCATGGGCATTTCAGTTCCAGTTGAGGGTATGAATGTGTGAATGGGCATTTAAATTCCATCGCTTGGCTGGTGATATCCCTAAAGGCAGTGTACACTCAGTTTATAGAAGAGGCTTAAAATGAAGAAAATCGATATCTCAAAGAAGACTATACTGAGAATAAGGATGACATTTATTTACCCAATGGGACTCATCTCAATGTCTGTACAATCAAAGTCTCACCAGGAGGTTGAAAGAATGTGCCATGCAAAGTCTCAGTTCAAGGATAAACTATATCTGTCAATCACGTCTTCATGGCTTACACATTGCCCCTCTCAGACGAATGGTAAAGCATACGTATACCGCTGTAATACAATACCTTCTTTCGTGCATGGAGCATAAAATGCAGTAGTGTCAAGCACTATCATGTTGTTTATTTGCTTTATATCAGCATAGTGTGGGATTAAAATCAGACATATTTTCATTCCAACGAAATATTTTGGATATTGTCAGCTGCACGCAATACTTTTAACCTTCAAATTAGGATTGCATTAACTGATGACAATGAGGCGAGAAATAATCATGCTAATGGATCGGTAAAACTATTTTGGTTTTAATTCAAATGACCTTTTCGTCGGTTAAATTAATACTTTGAAGAATGGAATGGATAACTAGATAACTGCTTCGTAGTTGGCATATTGATTGACAAAGTGGACTTATTAGGCAGATGACGTTTCACAATAATTTGTTTATGAAATTTAACCGAAAGCAGAACTAAGCCATCATTAAATACCATTTGTATCACAGAGGAAGACATATTGTTGCCATACGCTCAATATATACATCAGAATAATAGTTCACGTGGGCGGTTTTCGTAAGGTATTACTGAGAACTGCAATGCGTTGAAGAAGTATATGACCTTAAATTGGTCAGATATGCAAAATGACGAGGTCTGATGACTAAAAAGCAAATATATAACTTCTCTAGAAAGTCTCCCTTGGCACTTCACATTAAGGCTAGAATACGGAGGATTCTAAACGTAACCTTGGTATCTCTGAGATACCGGGCTGTGATTGCGATTATTCAACTTTGTAGTAACTACACGACCCCTAACAGCGGCTTAAGCGGAATTAGATACGCTGGCTTGATAGCTGTGAAAGAAACTCCTCTGGTGATAATGAATGAGAATCAATGAAACCTGATGGATTAATCGCCTCAACAGGGGCTAACATGGTAAATGCAAGAATACACAGAAAAACTAACGTGCAATGTTCAACGTCGTGCGTTACATTTTCCAAGACATCTACATCTTTTTGTCAAATGACATGTCCATATTGGGGGGGGGGGGGGCCCTCGGGGTTAAATAATCCACCAGCATAATTCTACCATATACAGATAACGAATAACACTGTGAACAAGCTGTGGTGACAAAGTGCGACAAAATCACCAGTGAAGTGCCCCGTTTTCCTACAGGTGGTCTTTTGACGAAAGCGATTATTTCAAGAAAAGGTCACAACTAGCGGTATTGTACGTTTCCGTTTTACCGCTGATTTTCTTTATCGTCACAAGTTTCCCCGTCCCCTAAAACTAATGATGCTGGTGACGCTTGTAAAAATCATCGTCTAGGTCTCCAAGATGTGATTCCGTTGGTTGGTGACAAATGAATAAATCACCGATCATAGCTGAGCGGGCAATCTTTGATGTCAAGGGCCGAGACGCCGATAGAGATAAATGTTCGTGCGGAAGGACGGATCTTTCGCTTATCGGGATTATCGGTGACGCGCAGACGATACCAGAGTTCAACTATCCATATCTGCTGTTAGTCATGAATTATGAGCAGAAATCATTACAATGGGTACACGTTGTGGATCCTATCTCATTTGCTGAGTAAGTTGGTTCATGTAACTTGGAATAAGAGCGGAAACTCGAGGTGTAGTACGGTACGGCCTACTAAATATTTACAACAATAGCGACAACCATCGGACCATTGAGACATTCGGCCGGTACATATTAGTAGAATATAAAGGGTAAATCTGTGTGAAGGGGGAGGGGGGGCTGGAGAATCCTGCGTAAAAACTGCCGTAAAATGCGCAGGGGAAATTGGAGGGAAATGGAGCAAACGAGGATCAGAAATTGTTGGGTAATGTTAAAGGTAAAAGGGGAATCCGGAGGGAATTGAGGGGTAATTATAGGTATAGGGTGGATATCAAATGTTATAGCCATAGCTGCAGCATGCATGCATAGCAATACATCCAAACCGGGATGGAGATGACTTGGGGGTCCATGCTCAATGTTATAAGTATAGTTCATGTTATTGGTATAGGGGAAATGCGGGGTCAAAGTGGGCGTGTCTGTCGCTGATGTCACATCAATTAGCCAATGAGAATGTCATGTTAATCGCGAGGTGCATCCTCGTCTATGCAGTTGCTAGAGTAGTTGGTGGAAAAGCAGCGAGCCAATCGCTGCCAATTGGAGGAGGAATTCCAGAACATTCCATGATAGGTTTCAGTTTATAATCCCCATGCATAGTCATACAGCAATCATACTGAGGGTCGACTGTTCCATGGATTCGCCAATCGGAGACCAACACATAACAAACATTTCGGCATAAAAAGTGGTTGCCGGGTCAGCGGAGTTACCTTGATACTGAGGGCCGTCTGCCTCGGCTCCAGCAAAAATAAGCCATTGGCGCCAACAAAAATGCCCACAAAATCAGCATACATCAGGCAATACAAAAAACAACAAAATCAACAATAACAACAAAGGGAATCGAAACCATCAATCAGTACTATAAAAATGCCGAATACGTTTATTTTATTTCTTCAAACTCACTGCTTAATGCTGCAAAGACTATATATATGTGTCTGTTCTCTATCTATCCATTCAATTATCTATTCATTCAATTATCTATCCTCCTTCCCCGTTCCGATAAGCAAAGTACCAATTGCGCATCATACTTTCAATACTAACAGGGATGAAAAGTACCTAACAAAATAACTTACGCAATTCTGCCCAGTATACTGCTTGTATACTTTTATATCGGCCCGAGAACCTGACGAATAAAGCAAAAGCTATAGAGCATCCTATTATATCGTTCAGGAAAACCATGATGAAAACCATCATCGCTAGAAGCAGTTACATTCATAGACTGGAGAGCAGTATCATCCAAAATTCCGTACCGGACGTTTGGTTCGATTTTCACACTGGCCAGAACATTCGTGTTTTTTGGCATTGGGGGAGCCAGAGTCCGGACACGGAGAAATTCCGAAAAATTAGAAAGTCTCCTTTTGGAGACGAAACCCGTCCTGCTCATCCTCCATGTTGGGGGAAACGATGCGGATTCCTTCAGAAGCGCATCTGCCATTTATCATGATATTATGGATTACGTGGATGTACTCAAAACAAAATTCCAGATTCCCATGATCTTTATCAGTCAATTCGCCTTCCATCGGGTTACAACGCGTACAATGGAAGTGGCAAGAGGTGCCGACATACTGACAGAGCCACATAACTTCCACCACCGACCACAGATCACAGACCACCGACCCACAGGACAAAGACCCTTCAAACCCAAAGCGGACCACCCTGTCCATAGACCTAGCCATTTCAGCGGAAGCGCTGAACCAACACCCTGACCACGGACAATCGACAGAAACAAGTACAGCTTTTACATTCAAACCAAATGGAACAATGCCAACGACATCCATGGGCAGTTAGGGTGAAGCCTGTTACTCTACCACGATACGCCGTTGGCGCAATCTTACAGGCACAGATTTCTAGGATCACAAATTCCTTGGATCCCTAGTTTTTTTCTAGACGGTGCACGGTGTAATCGACGGGAACATTGTCATAACAACCAAAACAGTTATGCACAGTTAATAAATCCTTGTAGCTTCATGCTTAAATATATAGACTTTAATTCCTACTCCCAACTAAAAACTTTTGAATATATCTTCTCTCTTCCACTCGTTAACCCTCGCGTACATGCTATCCGTTTATGTTACATGAATGTTAAAATATCATATGAATACGCAGGAACTCAATAGTACGAATAATGTAATATCAGCAATGTATATTTCAATATGTGAGAATAAACGCATTGTGATGATGGGCCGCGAAATCCGTATCAGAAGCGGCCCATAAATAACAATTTCAATCAAAAATACAGCGAGACTTAGCCTATGGATATATGCAGCGAGGGCGGATATATATACATCCAGGGTATTACATGTATATTATATCTTCGTTGTTCCTTACGGTATGGAGTGTAGCATCTTATTTTTTCTATCTCACACTGTAGAATACGATGGGAGGAGTATCCAGGCCATGGGGTGAATTTTGTTGAAAAGTTCTGATGACGCATGCGCAATAGACTGGCAGATCGGGTTGGAGGTTTTGGGATCTAGGTGGGCCCATAGTGGTCCGATTTGGTCGTGTGAGGTGTCATAGTGAAGGACTCGTGAGGGAGCGTCCAACTGGATGGTGTGGGGAGGAAGTACCGTCTATCTTAGCATACGCAATAGAAAAATGGTATTTGAATGGACGTTTTGGGGTCTACGTGGTTCGATTGGGCGTGTGAGTGGTCATAATGAAGCATTCATGGAGCATAATGTGTAGTCCGTTGTCGTCATTATGTGCATGCGTAGACCGGAAATTGTGGGAAAAGTGCATACATGTAAGGCCCTTTAATAAATGCCCAGATAATAAACAAGGCCCACTTAAGATACATTCTCACGGTGCGACTTGTAATAACCACTTGTAGCATACAAACTCAGTCGTATCCGGAGAAAACTCGTACGAATTTAGTCGCATGCTACAAGCCGTATGAATTAGAACAGGCCCTATCTTATGCAATTAGTTGCATGGTACTTTGTTACTACAAATCGCATCATCCTGAACAATCAACATATAGTGAACTAGGCATATCTCCGTACGAATCGAATCGAAATTCCCGGAGCACAATACAGTACTTTATTGGTCGACTCTTGGTTTACAAAATTATGACAAAAGCCAAGAACAGTAGTCAAAATATCAATGAACATAGCATAACACAATGAATATAGATACAGGTGCGATGTGATCATTATTATAAATATTTTGATCATAATTGATTTTCATTTAGTTATACATATTGAATTAATTGGTGAACATGCTTGACATTCTTGATTTTAATATTCCTGAACGTCATGAAATTAGAAACGGCATTATTATAAATAGCGTGCGTCAGATAGGACATCCAATATTCAGCCGTCGTCCATAACATAATTTCCGCGTCAGTAACAATAATTTCATTATTACCTGATATCAGCACGTATTCGAAAAGCAGAAGAATCGGAATTTCAGGTTCAGAAATATATATGGTGGTGACCTAACACATTTTTGGAGTTGATTGATAAATACCACGCAACGTGCGAATGACGAATGATCCTGACAATTGGTGCTAAATTCACTTTATTGCCAGATAATTAATGAGTTGGCCAGGATGTTTGGGACATATGATGGCGGTCATATCAGTTTGATGATTTAGTGGCGTTGTTGTCAACAACATCTTTTTCGATATTAAACACCCTTTTCCTGACTATATATAATTCAGAAGATAGTACACTAATAACAATTGATATCCTGATATAAAAGCTTGGACTATCGAACATCTATCCGAAATGAGGACTGGGAGGTACAATATCCGCCTTGTTAATCCCAAATGGTAAATTAAGAGGAAATTCAACGGCACCTATTCGGCGTCTCTATTTCCAGCGAGATGTGGGTGAAGGATATGCAGTCATTAAACCATTCTGAACCAGACACTCACCAGCGTTGTATGTCTGACATAAAAACTATCTTGATTGCTTCAAGAAGAACTTCATGTTCAACCTGCAAAATCATTCGGCATCCAACTGCAGCGGGATTTCCGCTAGAAAAGCTTGGCCTCTGTATCTCGAAGAGATTGAATATTGATATAGATAACTGAATATTTCCATCTATAATTAACGATAAACTCTCCAGCAACTCGCATCAGATTAATCGCGTAACTTTCTAGCTTTCCAAATCCAGGTAAATATATTTTGACTCGTAACCTTCAGATGGTGCCTAAATACAGACAGTCCAGAGGATGTACATGAAGTCCGACCAGAAGATAGGTCTGAATGTGATGGGAAAGGGCGTTATCGAGCGGTCAAAACTAGAAAAAGTTTATCTACAGTACTCACTGATGGGCTGGACGTTACCAAGAGCAATGTCGTGTTTAACAATCCGACACATTGTCAAAATAATACACTTTTCCCACTAAAATAAGTACTGAGAAATAGTCCACTGTCGAAACTGGTTTTGTGGACTATTGCCTGTTTTTGCTATATCTGCTTGGTTGCCACCAAAACATTCATTGGTGGAATAGACGTACAGTGTAGGTAAAAGATATGTGGTCGGGCGATTTTTGTGATTTCAGAAATGGTGCGTGGAGTGGAACTGTTTCTTGTAATTTCCTTTGTTTTGAGTGCAGCGAACTGAAATTTAGCGAACTGAAACAGTTATGCAAATCAGATGAAAATGAGCCCACAATATTTAGATCAACTATTTCAGCTCTGACTTATTGGGTACTAATTGTGGATCCCGGTTGGCTGACCTATATCTGGTCTCATGAATATGACTATATGTAGGCGCGTTCAAAAACCGATCCATTCAAAGCCCGTTCCTTCTCATTCGCCAAACGCTATATAGGCAATCATCTCGCTGTGGACAATCGCTATATAAATGACGCAGTAAAGGATATATATCCATCTTCACTGGATTTGAAGGAAACTACAGACAGCCATACAGGCACATCATATTTAGATCAATGAAGCGGTCCTTCTCTCTCGTCGGCTTTATGACAAAAGAGATGATTACAATTTCGACATCGTAAACTCCCTTTCTGGACAGTAATATTCCAGTGGGACCTGCATATGGCGCATACATATCTCGCCTAGTAGCATTTGCTAGATCCTGTGCTAAATGTGACGATTTTAATCAACGTCACAAAACATTGTTGCAGAAACTTATAAAACAGGGCTATACCACCAAGCGCCTCCACTCAAAGTTTCTCAAATTTGGCGATACATATCGCATGTGGATAGCAAAATACGAGCATAGCGTGCAAGATGTATGGCGTTACGTTTCGTAACCTGTGTCTAATTCCTATCCCGGGGCTAAGGGCCGTATGAACCCATGTACTCCAAGATCCTCATGGTGCTCATATGAACAGTCACAATCAAAGCGTGACTGAGATACATCGTTCTCTAGATGGCAACTTTACAACGAATATTATGGATTAAGAATACTGATCAGCGATACGGATTTGATATTTTTGGAAATTCATGATGTCTTGCCGGCATCATTGAAACCTGTTGACCGCTTCTGTCTTGCAAGACACTAGCCTATTTTTATGTATACTATGATTGTCTTTTTGAATTTGGTGCTAATACTGTTACATGGAATATGGAATAGGTCTTTGGATTATGGACGCGGATATTCTTTAATGGACGACGGCTGAATTATGAATGACTGACCAGACGCTTGTAATTCGATGCTTCCCGATTTTCCTCCGATAAATTTAGTCCCACCTTCCCCAACACCCCCATCTTCGGTAAGTATGGTTAAGTTGATGCATCATAGGAACATTTGCCCGAGCTACCACAAAAAATGGGGCTATAATCAGGGAATTCTTATAAAATGATCATACAGAGTAAGAGAAATGCTGGATCCCGTAACACAAACCATTTGATAGTTTCCAGACGTCCAGATAACCAGAGTCCAAGCATCACATCCCATGTTAATATATTGTGTGGTGACAAAGTGGTTGGTAACGATTACCCTAAAAACACATACTGTACTCAACGACTGACGGGCTGATATCGATATCGAAGGCAGTTTTATACCATCTGCCACATTTACAGAATATCCTTCCAACATTTTTTTTTCGAAACAGACGAAATTAGCCTGAATTCGATATCGTATCAACAGACAAACCCAGCTCCTTGTATTTTTCATGTTGAAATTCAAGTTCAAAGTGCTTCATTTTAAACCCACGATTTCACCCTTTAGCTTGGCAATTTACTCTTCAGTGTAATGGGGTTTTTTTTAAATGACGCTCACGTGGGGTCATCTAAAACTCGTGCTATTTCAGGTTGCTCATATAGTAGTCATTATTCTTACATTGTTTAGCTCAATGTACAAATTTGTTAACACCAATTGATCTCACATCGAGCCGGATATATTGCGCCTATAAACTGACGGAAATGAGCGATCATCCGAATATCATTTTACACGTATTTTCATTTTGATCGAATGGGTAAAGGCATTATTCTTAGCTCATTGTGCAACTTTGTCCATACCGAGGGAACTGTCAGCATAGCCTAACATCTTATTCCCTTTTTGTGTCTATTTACATATCCCTAGGATTTAGATTTGATGGTCAAATTAGAAATGGTGGCCAGATGAGGTCGTACTTTTTCATGTTGCTTGTATAGTTCGAAGCATTATTCTTAGCTCATTGTGCAAATTGCGCAAATCTATCTGCTTTGTATTCAGATTAAAAATCATGTGTTTTTCGTGTTACTAGTATAATTCAAGGCATTATTTTTAACACGGTACAAACTGTTTTAAATTGGGCAGAATAACACCACAGATTATTATATTATGCCCATTTTGATTCGATTTGCTCGCATAATTCAATGTATTGTTTTCTTATGTAGATGAAAAAATCTCAACGATGAGCATTTTCAGAAAATACATCGATCTGTCTATGTATGGGTCTAGTTTGGTTCTATTAGTGTCATCAGCTCGATCTGTCTATGTATGGGTCTAGTTTGGTTCTATTAGTGTCATCAGCTCGATCTGTCTATGTATGGGTCTAGTTTGGTTCTATTAGTGTCATCAGCTAGAAAAATAATTGATGAATTCAAGATGACGGACATAACTCGTGCTGGTAAATGTTGTTCGTCAAATTCAAAGGGATTGTTTTTAATGCGAAGCAGACTGCTAGAACAGAGATGTTTCGCACTTAGCTGGTCATCTTAAATGTTAAGTCTATTTGCATAATGCTCGAGAAATAGTATAATGGTTATATTCAAATTTGCGAAAATTTGAGATCATCTGACATTCAGGTTTATTCGTGGCGATTACCACAAAATACATATGTCAAATATCAGGCTTACACCAGAACATTACATATTAGCCTTGAATCAAGCCTATATATTTGTGTGATCCCGGTCCTATGCTCAAAGAATAATAGGTACTTGAAATACGCTGTCATGCACTAAGTGTCTTTTGGATAATTTTGTTTACGTTTCTCGTCATCAGTTGAAATGTTTAAGATTTTAAATTACACATCCGTTGAAATCCGATTTCTCCACAGAACTGATCAATTCAAACCCATTTAAAGTATCCCTGCATCGTATAAAAAGAGTCTCCTCCCTTGCGGAAGCAAAACGCCAAGGAAATGATTATTTTCATGGACGTCGTTATGAATTTATCCATGATTAATTGTTCATCGAAATCTTCAATTATGTCAATTTCAAGGCATCGGGCCTTACAGACTAGTATTTTGTGTTAAATGCCGTCGTTTTCATCTGACGACGATACAGCTCACCAATCCCCAGTATACGAGTTCTCAAAGCGACACAGCTCATGCACCAATTACCAATATACGAGTTGGCGGAGCATTTCCATCATAGCTCTTTGGATTTGTATCTAATACCGCTTATGCCGGTGGTCATGTCATCCAAGTTGCCACATGAACAGATACAATAAAAGCGTACCTGCCATACAACACATATCACGAATCGTTAGATTATTGGTATGTGCTTTAGAATAGGTTAACCAGAAGACTATACTGTGAAGTCATGTGGCTCTGTCAGTATGTCAGCACCTCTTCCTACTTCCCTTATAATTCCAGTATGCACACTGCACACTATTGGGTATACGCACTCCACCATCGAACACGTCCACCTTCTCCCAAACTGCATTCAATCTGGATAATTTATTTAACAAACGTTAAACGTTTGTCAATGAAAGAGATATTTCTCCGCCAGCCACTCATTATGATAACCAAAAGTGTACTGGACTCCTTAAATGCATAACACAACATACAAAGATAATGTCTTAGCTGGTTCTATACGTTGCGCCACCAAGCTTCTTTCGTGGCTGTTGACGAGGGCCCCACAGGAGGTAAACACATTTTGGGAAAGGTATTGCGCCAATAGTTCCAAAAACTCTGGCGTTAAATGTATGTGCATATTCAAAAATTCGGGATGTTTTATGGAAGAACTTGATGCGAAAGGACATGTAGAGATGCGTACAGACTTGAATCTACATGGGATTTCTCTACACTCTATACTACAATCCCTTATCATGAAGTTATTGACCTTCGTCGTTCATTAATAATATCTGTGTTTAAAGAGACTGATCGTCGATATATTAATATCAGACGCCAGAAGAATTCTTTAGCTCCTTAAAATTTAGCGGAAATCATTCATGATAAGTTTCTTTGTTTATCATGTTTATAGAGTTGCTTGAATTTCTCAGATCTATGTGAAATTTGAGAGCACAGTATATTAACACCATTAATCATTGGGTGTTATTGTGTAACCCTCTTGGCTGATCTATATCTGTTCTCTTATGATTACGGCTACCAGACGAAGCTACCAAATGCAAGCCTCTATTCCGTCATTCAATATTCAGCCGTCGTCCCGTAAAGAATTTCAGAGATTTCCATCTTTAACAAAACGATCACTTCAAAGTCATTCCTTCTCATTCACCAAAAGTTATATAGGTGACCTTCTCGCTGTGAATAATCGATATATACATGATACAGTGAAGGATACAGAACAGCCTTCACTGGAAACAACACATATATCTGTATAAAAATGAAGCAGGCCTTATCCTCGACTTTACAAAAGAGATGATTACAGTTTCGACCATATCTCTCCAGAAAGTAATATTCCAGTGGAACCTGCATATGGCGTACACATATCTCACCTAGAGCCTGTGTAAAATAAGACTATTTCATTCAACATCACAAGACATTATTGCAGAAACGTGTAAAACACGTGTATATCAACAGGCGCCTCCAAGTCAAACTTTCTCACTTCTCACTGATTGCAAAACACGCAAGAGCTTTGGTCTTACGCTTCGTAACTGGCGTCTAATTCTGCTTAACCCGGGTCTACGGACCCGTACCGCAATCACATTGTTATATGCATCAAGAAAGTTGCGACATCATTCAAAACTAGCCTATTTTAAATATACTAGGATTGTTTTTTAATTCTAATATTTTTTTTATTTTTTAATTCGGCTACACTGTTTATGTCCTTGGATTATGGACGCGAAAGTTCGTCCAGGGATGGCAGCTGAATATTGACTGACAGACTAGAAGCTTGTAATTACCTTATGGAGTCTTGCAGACAAGTGCTATGTAGGGTCCGAGATAGACATGCATAAATGAAAGTCGAGGGCAAGAGACATATACCTGTGTATACTAAAATCATGTATATATATTGTACACCTTTGTGACTGTCGTCCCATGAAAAAAATTCCAGCTATAATTTGACGGAGAAATGACGGAAATATATCCGTCCTCACTAAATCTCGAAATTGTTAGCCTTTTCAGTCGCAAAATCATATTCCATAAATATGAAAGCTACATTTTCTCGCAACAATTTAATGACAAGAGGGAGTTTTCTTATTTTGACATTGCTGATTCGCTCAATTCTTGATAGAGGCCCGATTGTAGGTCATATGTGAAATATGCTGGTCTATGAATTTGCTGGGGCTGGACTAAATCTGGATTACAGTCAATGGTTGCAACATTTATTGCTCCAAATGTGACATGCGTAATCAGATTAATTCGTGCCTCTCGATACATATATAATACACATGGCCCAATGCCTTAGTTGTAATGTAATTAGGGGAAAACTAATTGGGTGTCCGGATTGTCTATGTCTATGAACGGCCCTCGGATCCTTAACACAAAGACTGATATGGCACGACTTTCTGAAGTTCTTTAAACGTATATCAGACGGCGATATCCAAATAGTCGGGATACGCAGGAGCAAAAAGGCTAAATCAGAACTCATCATTCTTCTTGAAACTACTATTATCTTATCCAACTTTTCTGACATGAATGGGATACGTTGGAAAAGAGGTATAATCGGATCTACTGGAGTTCTGATAAAATGTGGGCGTAGCTTTGCTCGGATCAGTCAGGTTCACACAGACAGAGCATGCGCAATGTCTGATTCAATGACTGTCTTCCTGTGCACGCTGTAAATTATTGATAATATCACCACTTGGAGTGAGATAAATGTCAGGTTGAAGTGTCTCTATTCGCGACCATGGTTACAAAATTCAGAACAACTGCACCTTAACATTCACGCCAATCTCATTACTAAAGCACTTAACTATAAAAAAGATAAAGATTTCATAGAGGTATTTGGCGTTTTTACCAACTTTCTCTTTGATCTATGCTCACATCATTCGGCTATCCTCTTATGATCCAAAGTTAAATCTTTCTCTATCAGCTTTTATCAGAACAGCGTCAACGTTAACCAGACTAGGTTATTTATGTATACAGGCGTATTGGCCTGACAGAGGGGAAGCAATCGTATAGTATCCTTCCTTTAATTAACCAGACTACTGGCCAGAAATAGAAGGGCTCAAACTATTATTTACAGAGTGCAACGAACACAGATTTCGCATACATACAAGCGTCTTGTCCGATATTCAATATTCAACCGTCGTCCGTAAAGACTTTCCGCTTCCAAAGTCCAAAGACCTAATTCGTATTATAGCATTAGCACCAAATCAAAATAATAAGTCATAGTGTACATAAAACTAGGCTAGATTTCTGCAACATAGAAGCGGCCAACAGTTTTCATGGATACCAGTAAGACAAAATTAGCAAATCCGTATAGCTGATCGGTATTCTTTATCCATATGATCTTCTTTGTAAAGTCGTTATCGAATGTTCTTTGTCGGTAATAAGACTGTTTTATAAGCATTAGCTCTCATATATACGACTAAACGATATATACTGATCCTACTTCTCTGTGCGCAACACTTGTATTACGCAATAAAGGTGCTCCACTATCCACGTTGACAACGTTACTATTGGGAACTTTCTGTTGATCTAAACTCGCAGTGATCTCGAGCTAAGTTTCCTGTGGAGGAGGTTACAAATCTATCAAGCACCGACTGATGGCTGACTGAGAATGGCGGCTGTTTTTCAACTATGTGCTGATTTTGCCTGACATTATATGTTTAGACACTGACTAAGTTGAAATTAAAAGCAAACGTGACTCTACTCGGTGAAATATGTGTTTACAGAATGAAGTGTGATTCTCCACTGGGAAATTTGGATTACAAACGCCCGTGAAGAGACCAGTACCTTAACTACCTATATGAAGTGTGGGGTATAGACGAGTAGCGATCCATATATCCTCATTTTAGTTATTCTAGTCAAATAGCTAAGTCGAATATCATAAATGTATATTTGGGTACTATATTTATCCATTACGGACCTCCGTAGTATGCCTGGAAAACGAATAAGAGTACTAATGGGCAGTGTATTATTGCACGTAAACCTATTATATTTTGAACATTGATTCTATGCTATTTCCTCTGGTCTTGCGGAATTTCTGATCCAAGAGATCTGAATATACAATGAAGCGTGTCCAGTATAGAACTCGAAAAGTTGTATTCACAGATTAGCTAAGTGTTTCTGAAGACTGAGCGAGTAGGATTTATATTAACGTCGTTTTCAATTTTTTAATATATCTCCATGTCTACAATGTACATGTACCAGGACACGAGAGTGTCCACAGTTCCTATTATCCTGGAAACTGATCGGCCTAGCCAGTACAGAACTCGGGCACAGATCCAAATATTGACCGGGCTCAGTGTCGCTAAACTTCGGTGATCTTATCAGAACGTGCGTGCCCAACGTGATACGCCGTACCTTGCTTGTGAAGATCTGTTAATAGGAGTAAATATTATCTGACTAGAGCGGAATAGAATCCAAACTGCAGGTGTTCAAAATACAAAACGAGATAGCACCTGTCTATTAAAATGGTTGCATATGGCTTTCTTGGTACATGGAATGAACTTGATATTCCTTTTTTCGAACAAATACTTATGGGTCAAATATCATCTTTTTCTGAAATATTTGAAACTAATTTCTGATTTTGGTCAGTCCAAGGGCCAACTTAACCTAGGAGATACTAGTGGTCGATTTTGAAATGATCATTATGTTCGTAATCCCATGACTTGTGGCTCACCTGAGCAGATTTTCACACATCCACTGGCATTTGCAGTTTTATTGTGAGAACTATGATATGATCAACATACATGTATATATTTTTATTATTCGGTTGACCAGTTTTACTATTTTTCATCAACATGTATATATTATTGGGAAGCTTACATTCTTGTCTTTTCACAAAATGTGCCTCTATATCCAAACGTTTAAATTTCGAGAAGTTCCATGTTTTCCATTAGATTGTTAACATTACCGATTAGAATATACCTTCCACAAGCTATTAATGTCACACTTTTTTTCTCAAAATTTGGCCAGATCCTTGGATTGTATGGTTATTTTCAATTGGACAAAATTGGAGAACGTGCGACGGTCACACCTTGGAAAGTATTATCTCAGCAACCAGAGCAAAAAGTTAGAAAACTGTGGTACCTCATTTCTCGTTGCTTCGTTCGGACTTTCCCAGAAAAAACGACTTTGCTTATACATGTAATTCAAACGCAACATTAAAGGGGTGGTGGAAAACGATGCCCGCGTACAGGCTTAAGAATTCAAGGGACCCAACAGAAAAATTTACCGACTGCATATTTCTAAAAACATGACAAGACTCAAAAAGTGATCCATGTGTATCCCAGTCGCGCTTTTATTGGAGCTGTTCATGTGGACATCTTGAATGACATGACCACACGGCTCCTATCACCGGCTTGATCGGTATTAGATACAAATGTTTCAAAGCGATGATGTAATAGCCCTATCAAGTCATCTGTTGGAATATGATGAACTATGTGACCGCCAGATAGTAAATACGGCCTAAAAGACCGTGTATTATTGAATGCCAGTTCGTATTCAGAACAATGGGCAATTCTCACTATAGTTCAAGTTAATCCCTGGACAATGCTGTTTGGCCTCGATGGCAGCGAGCGCTGCACAGACACATGACTTGCCGCTTGAGCTGCGGTTCGTCAATCCGAGCTATTTCTCATGTCTTTAACCCAGAATATATTTTAGCCGATGATAGCTGGTATATTTTCGACCTGAAGTTGTCAAAATTATCATAGATGCTCGAAATAGTAGGAATATTTATCCATATTATTATATTTACACCAGTTATCATTAGCTGATAAACCCGCTTCATGTCATAAACATAGGGGAGAGGTCACGAGAAAAACGCACGCGGTGACCCACGGACTATGTACCAATGTCACCAACGCAGGGGCAAGACAGCATTGTTCAATGAATACTGTGGAAAGGCCCCATTACTTGTGAGACCCGACGCCGATCAGGCGCCTCATTCGCCACCATGTTTACAAGTCACAAAACTACAATCATAATGATTTTTACAGAGGGAAACCCTCGGGGACGAAACGTCCAGCGTAGCGGATCTCAGTTTATTCAGCGAAAATTTATTGTCCAGCATACTACGATTTTGAAAGCTAAAATTGCACATGCAAGCAGACATGAAGTCTCCAAAATAATGTGCCCTGGAGAAAAAATCGATGTAGTACTAAAGAAATGCCGAATACATCAATTTTCGTCTATTTTAACCCCATGTGGGTTACAAGTCCTTAACCAATATCGGTACCTGGTAGTTTTAAAACGATCTATCTTTCTGTCTGAAGAAATTATATTAGTTATAACATTGAAAGCTCCCAATACGAACATCGAACACGGTAATTAAAATTTAAATGACATTACTACTATAATGGCATGTGTGGCCTGATATGGTTATTGTTCTCGACAGTTATTGTTTACGACAGAAGAGATGTTTGCAATAATTTCGACATCGTAACTATCCCTTTCTGGAAAGTAATATTCCAGAGGGACCTACATATGACGTATACATATTACATCCAGTAACATTTTTTACTATATCCTGTGTGAAATGTGACGATTTTAATCAAAGTCACAGAACATTATTATTTCAGAGACTTATAAACAAGGCTCTACCACCAAGCTCCTCCGCTGAATGTTTCCCAAATTTGACGATACATATCGCATGGTGATAGCAAAATAAAAGCGTAGCGATCCAAGGCGTTACGTTTCGTAAATTCCGTATAAAGAAGCTGAACCCGGGGATAGGGGCTATATGATCACATGTACTTCTAGATCCTCATGATGTTCATATGAACAGACACAATCAAAGTGTGACTGAGATACACCTTTCTCTAGATAACGACTTTACAATGAAAATCATGTGAATTAGGAATACTGATCAGCGATACCATCAGTGCGATACCGGCATCATTGAAAACTGAAGACCATGCACTTCTCTCTTTCAGGAAACTAGCCTATGTTTATGTATACTATTTTTTTATTATTTTGGTACTAAGGCCAATGATGTGCATGGAATGTGTCTTTGGATTATGGACGCGGAAATTCTTTAATGGACGGCTAAATATTGAATGACGGGCTAGGCGCTTGTATTATGCGGGGAAATGAGCGACTGGCACCACAGCAGCATATCAGATATAATGAATTGCACTCATTCCGCTTACCTCGCGCCCGATCCCATCATGTTTATTTCACTTTTACGTTTAGCTGTATCCTACTTTACACCAGGAGTATTCGGATTAGTACTTAGTAATCTTCAGTAATTAGGAAATTTCGATCAGGTTTCACTGCATTGCCAATGAGAGAGAAACGCTGTACAAGTTTGCGTGGTGCTCAATCGACAAAAAATTAAGCGTTGGACAAATATCTTAACACTAGCTATTGTACACCTAAACAATGGACAGATATCTTTACATTAGCTAAGATATACAAGACTGTAAACCTGTACGGTCCAGATAGCTTAGGAAGACGAAAATCTTCAGAACTACCATTTTGATTTCGCGTAATCTGACATAACTGCCTTTCTGACAAATATTTGTGAACGAAAAAGTGTATGTGACGGCTCCGAAAAACTGGTCAATGCTTTTCAACCACTTTACGTGCTTGTTATCCAATGACTTCAAATTTCCGTTGATCATTACCTTGCAATATATTCACTACACGCGTCACCCGTGGTGTATTTGAAATATCGCATTTGAAATACACCATAGCTGATCTCTTTTCCCTGAATTAGGTTAAAAGAGGCGGAGCTCCACACTCAAGCTTGTATGATCATTCGATAAAAGAGTTACGTGGTAGACACGTGGTAGAATAATGGCGTGATATTGCCCTCCCGTGAGCTTCGCCTCTCGAGCCCAATATCTTGCCAATATTTGGAATATATTGTTTCGCGTCATCATGAAACTATTACTTGTTAACCGACTTACAATTGTACTTTAACTGACGTTCCCATGGCGCTGTTATCATAAATCATAGACTGTACACATGTTATATAATGTGTTTCGGCTTTTAAACGTACACGTCTATTATCATAGCGCCTCGTGGGTTTATCGTAATAGTTATAATAAATGACAGGGGTTATCCCCGCCATCATATAACGCCAGTGAACGTGTATCACCATGAATATTTAACTTGGGCTGGAATAATGATTTATATGAAAATGAAAATTCTCGTTTTACTGAAGCACTTAGCAAGCGAACCGAAAGACAGCGAGATTTTCTGCTACATCGGTCAGAGTTCTTAATTGCGCCACTGATAGAGCCAGGCATATATCACAGCAATTAAGATAAAAATTATAATTAATGATTAGGCTAATATGTCATCTACTCAACTATACGACAGCAAATTGGACACGACATGGATACCCAGTTGAAGTATGATTGGAAACGATATAAGAGGGGGGTCCTGGAAGTAAGCTGCATACAAATTGGAAGAATTAATATGCTGCCAAGCGTAGAGTCCTCTATCATTCATAAGAAAGATTTGCTGTGCCCAGTGACGTTATGAATATGACCTAATAGTAGAGTGAAATAAAACAAGTCTTCACTCTTGTATAACAGGCGTCAGATCCGGCATTCAATATTCAATCGTCGTCCATACAATAATTTCTGGGTCAATAATGCAAAGACATATTTCGTATGGCAGTTAGCATCAATTCCAAATGTGTATGTGATAATAAAAAAAAAAACAACACAAAAGATGGTTTCCTTCAACAGAGAAGCAGTCAACAGTTTTCAATGATGTCAGCAGGACATGATGATGTTCTATACATAACATTCTAACCACTGGTATAGGCAGTACGTGTACGTGGTAACGAAAGAAAAACTCTCTTGAATATTTCACCTTAAATAGTTTAATAGACAACACATTACCATGACACTCTCCTGTTCCATGTCTCCATGCCTATCTAAGTCTCTAAGTTAGATATATAGTCTAGCGCACACAAAGATGATGTATTACTGCCACAAGGTCAGTTGGCGAGACACAATCAGTTATTTGGCACAATCTATGGCTATGTGAACCCAAAGTGATCATCATGCCATCAATCAGCTTTCCATATTTAATTCAGAAGGTTCAGGATTACAACATCCGTTCGGTAAATAGCAAATGGACCCAACAAAACATTAAGATAAAGAGAAATGGAATCCTCGGAAATCCGACGCCACTTCCTCATAATACCGAACCTTGCACTATCAGAATTATATGGAACAGACAGAGTGGATCATAGTATGAATGACTTGCCCTGTCTGAACCATGAAACATTTGGTCAAGGTGTCCAAAGAGAATAAATTGGTTGTCTGGCTACATGTAGCTGCCAGTCATACTGGAAGAAACGACATTAATAGCATACGACGTCTAGTTAGCAAAGACGTACATGTACTTATCATTTATCCGAAACGTTATGGGTCGAGAGCTTTGAAAGGAAAAGTCAAAGATGGCTAAATGGTAATCAGAACGGAAATCCCACGTACATGTAGCTAAGATTCAATGGCACTGTTTTGGCTATAGAAAATGTTAACTGGACTGACCCATGCTTCATATGATAACAGAAAAGATACAGAATAGCCCTGGTTTTGAAACATATTCATTGAAAAAATCATATAAATAGTATTTAACTTTTCATTATGTTCTAACTGTTTGAAGATAATCACAATGTCTACCAAAGTTTATCAAATTGGATGTATCTTGCTGCGGAAATTCTCGGTTTTGAAGGAAAGCCCTATTTCTTAACCTAGGAAAGGGAGATAACCTACCGGTAGAAACAGGCAAAAACATGCAACATGGCCGCCAAATCCCCAAAATCACCAGTGGACTACCTTAAGGGGAAATGTATGTAATATCTAGATTGTGATCATAGTACATTAGCTCATGACGATTGACAAGTTTTGGCAAGTACCCTTCAACAATGTTTGCAATAGAGTGTCCTGAATAGTGTCCTGTTTAGCATCCATCATCATGATAATGGTGCTGATACCAATTATTACGATACGTATGGAAGACAAGCGATTCCTCGCCATAGCGCTTTAATAAATAGGCTATTCATTATCTTCAATAATATACATGCATATCTGTAATCTATAAAATGTGCCATAATATTGAGAGACGAGTACAATCACATACATCGCTATCGTGTGAAGAAATCAATAACATGTACAGTGTTTACAAAACAATATTCGCGACGATGATGCTTGCAAATTGTAATATCATGTTTGAGCGCATATTGATTTCTTTAATAATACTGGGCTCCGTGTAAATTCCGTGATGAAAGCCAAGTCTTGAGTAACACTATATTCTGTAGCTATCTGTAGCTTTGTTGTTAACTGTATATCTGTTATTTCGTTATCACACATTTGCATCTAATAGCGTATAAAAAAGAAAACAAGTAAGGAATAACAAAGTGAAATAAACATGATAAACGAAACTAATATTCAAAGATGAAACATTATCGGATTGAAACATCTGGGTTTTCGTTTGAATGCCCCATACTGTTTACACACAATCATGTATATATGATGTCTACTCACTTTTTTTAAAGGGCGCGGTAAGAAAATTTCATTCGTTTTTTATCTTTTAGTTTGGGACAGGAAGTAGATGTTTATAAAAGTTTTCTCAGCGAGCGTGCGACAACCACTTGCGTTGTCGTGCTATTTATGGGATGTTCAAGCCATGTTTCTATAAATATATATTTTCCAGTGTACTGGATGGAGGGAAATGGTCTCCGCTGTAATATTAAATCTTTATTATGCCTATTATCCGCGATGGACATATCTTTTCAATTTAGCTTATGGCTTGTATCATTCATTATAGAGGCCTCATTAATCACGCTGTGAGAGGAAAGAATTTAGCACACAGTTGGACAAAGAAATGCTTATGAATGGTTCAACTGTAATTCCGAAAACAGAGGTCCCATAAATCATAGCAGATGAGAGATTATTTGATTTTCAACAGCTATGGTGTGAGACTATTGATCGACACGGGAGAAAGTGACTTACATTCCCTGGTTTTGACCTCAGCCAATGAAAATCGATAGATCATCTCTGACGTTGACCCAACCTGGCATTACTACATCAAGTACTGGAAGAAAAGAGACGAAGTACCGCTTCAAAAACGCAACGGGCTTCCTAAATATATGTTTTCACTGCATAACATGACACGTTGTCATTAAAGCTCCGTCAAAGAATCCACAAGCAGCTGAAATAACTGTACTTAGAATAACGAAACTAGTTATTAGAACAATCGTGGAACTGAACCAAAGAGGGAATAGCCAGAAGAACTAAGCTGCCGTTCTGGAATGGAAGATGACCTGGGTCATCAATGCCCGGATTTCCCCAAACACCGCTTCGGCAGTTATTTGACAAGAAGATTACACACAAATTGTGAATTATAATGCTTACAAGATACGTCACATCAAGGCAGAATTATACTTCTTAAACTGACATAATTGGCATGAATTCTCCATCTATATACAAAAATCCAATGACGTTCTTGGCGTTGACGCTGATGAACATGTGTACATATAGCGAATTGGTAACATATCGGAGAGTGTGTCTGCGGCCAAGTCTATTCCCGGTGCTCAGTACTGTACTTGGTACTATAGGAACAAATGCTATTATTATTTAGGCCATTTATACTCAGTCAGCATGCGGGGTAATACATGCCAATGCTACGGTAATTGATCAAAAGTCCCAGCGGAAGCTATTACTCTGATAAACCTCATCACTTCTGACAAGAACAACTCCAAATAGAAGCCTCCTTTAACGGACTGAAATATTGGATTGTTGTAATGTACAAAGCATACATATTTATGCGCGTAACTTTGACAGCTAAGTGTTTTCTGTTGTTTCTCTGGATAATGGTTATTACGGTTGACACGGCCATTTTCTGTTCAAATCTCAGGAAAGCATGAAATTCCCATGTGATTTAGATCAGATGTTTGAGTTTGTCTCTGTGCACATAATGACAAAAAATAGTCCCACTTAACCTCGATAATTGTTGACTATATATATTGTATTATTCCAAAAATCGATCCGAAAGTATATATATGGAGCTAAAGACCCAGGTTACCAATAATATATGGCTTCCATAGAACGATTCAGGAGCTGTGTGATTTTCGGAATATTATTCTTCGATGTATCAGCCTGTATCGTTTTATATAATCAGTTCGCCGTAATTGTTTTCAGGAATCAAGGACATTCTGAAGCAATTGAGATACTACTAGCCTATTGGTGTGATGCCTAGGAAAGCATATATGGGCTAAGCAATTTCGATTTGTTCTCGTTCGCCACGTTACGAACTTTGATATATATATTTAATCATCAGATGAATATCGTTCACGAATTCTTTATAATTATATAAACTAGCGTAAAATGGGGAAACTCCAAATCTAAACACATATACGAGGTAATTAGTTCAAGACCCAAACATATTTTTATAATGTTATCATTATATTTAGAACCGTAATATAATTGATGCACAATGGGAGCTAAACCATCTATAATGGTTTTTAAAGTTCAGCAATTATTAACCGCGGAATTGCCCAGGGCAAAGTGAAAAGTAAGCCTGGAGTAGTCGCGTAAACAGAGTGGCAGACACGATCCAGATATATAGATGAGCATTTAAACAAAAACAAAAACAAAAAAAACAAATAAAAAAACAACAACAGAAAAAGCAACAACAACAAAACAATCAAACAAACAAATAACGGCAATGTTATCTGACGTTCTTCTTATTGTTGAGCACTTTTACCAACGACTAAATGCAATTTAGCCTCTGTCTGTTCAATGTCTCGAGAGTGAAAACAGCTCATATTTCATATTGCGGGGATTCTTATTTGTTTTGCAGGAGGCAGGATGGATTGATGTAGATGCCGTCGAGGATGAAGGAGGCGTTCTTGGTCCGAGCAGTCTCATGTCCGGTGAGATCTAATATCGGCCAAGGGAGATAGCTGCAACAATCGGGACGTCATCGGCAGATGTCGAAGCGTACTCTCAAGAGGGTGGTTCGTTAACGCGCCACGAAGCGCTCGTACACAGTCCCGGTGGTCGAGTAGGCTATTCGTCAGTCTCACGTCCAAGCCGTCTGTCAGTGACAAGTATTACCATCCCCTGGCAAGTCCTTCACCACAAACACAGATTTCCTTGTCGAGAAATGATGAGTAGCGCACTGGGACCACATTCTAACGTACATCCGTAAATCTAGACCTTCTGTCTATATGAGCACGCTATTATTTTGGGAATTTCAGGCAACAAATGCGATTATCTGTAGCTTTAACTGAAATCCAAGTCCGGCTTCAGTTTGAAGCTGAAAGGTATAGCTAATAGGTTCAATTTTCCAGTTTACAGCTATGGCCCTGGCTACTTTTCAAAGCAAACATACAAATGGATGGATGTACTTGAGGACTGCAGAGCAGAGAGTGGTGATTAAAGCGGTCTATGTTTCCATAATATTTATGAGAGACAGGTTTAACTTGTTTCAAGTGTGCAAATATTACATTGAGTATATGGATAGAGATATACAGACTGAGTATAAAGATATCCTTTATCCAACCTTCTTGTCATGAAAAATTATTCTCGTTTTCAATAAAACTGCTGCGTTAGGGTAATAGCTTTCACTCTTTATTCCTCGGTTGTAGGTAACCATATTTAAGCCAATAGTATGAAGAGCACTAATTTTCCATTTTCATTCCACCAATCTGATAGGATGGTGGTTATCATCGTGATTACATAAAAAGTCAGGGAGCAATCCATACGGATTTTGATAGCGGTATATCGGTATCTGCGCCCAAACTCACGCGCCCAAATACTGCCAAACAAAATTGAATGTTGGCTAAAATCTAAACCAAAACCTCTTAAAATTACTCTAATGGTCTTATTTTCATTATTTATCGAAGAAGTAACTGATTATTTTCTGTGTACAGCCGGTGGAAACACTAAATCTTCCAACTCGCATCGTGCTTCTTGACTAAATCCATGCGGGCCGCCATTTTAAGCCTGTTTTAAGACTGCGCATCGGTTTTGCGCAGAGTTTATTTCCGGTGGACCAGGCTTCCTGGTATCAGGGAACCTTCAAAAGTCACAATAAAACATACAACCAAGGATTCTCGATGGGCATAGATGACAGTCATGACAGTGCGCTCGCTGAGCCATCAATAAATAATAAAACAATAATTATAAGTCAAATTTTCATCAAAAGTAGATCAGCTCAGAACTTGCAGGTAACAGTCCCCTAATGCACGTTCATGCCAAAAATCAAGGTTCTAATGTCAACGGTTCTCCTTATTTGCCGACGAAAGGATTCGGATGGACTGACTGACTCACTGACAACCGGACAATTTGCAAATGGTAGCCTACTTCGTAGGAAAATGTTCACTGTTTATTCCTCTCGGTCGTAGGTTAACCATATTTAACCCTATCTGGCCTGGGCTTTTCGGGACGTGTTGTGGCCTGTGGGGGGGGGGGCGAAATGCCCCCCATCCCCCTAATTATTTCTCTTACCCCTCGAGCTAGGGAGCTGAAAACTTACCACACTATACCCTTGGGTAAAGCCCTACCAGAAAATGTAGAACAATCCAAGATGGCCGCTTTGATTACATCATTTTCAAAAACGGCATTATTTGGTCGATTTTTCAGTCAGATTTTCCGAATTTTTAGCCCACCATCACCAGATAGTGGGCTGTTCAAATCGCTTTTCGTCAGTCGTCCGTCAGTCAGTCGTCCGTCCGTAAACAATTCTTGTCATCGCAATTTCCCAGGAAGTACTGTATGGATCTTTCTGAAAATTGGTACCCTTGGGGTCTAGTTGTGCAAGATACCTTTTCTGGTCCGATTCGAAAATCCAATATGGCCACGAGGCGGCCATCTTGGATTTCCCCATGAAAGTTTGTTATCGCGAGTTCTCCGGAACTACTGCATGGATCTTTCTCAAATTTGATACACAGGTTCCCCTTGGGATCTAGTTGTGCAAGATACCTTTTCTGGTCCGATTCGAAAATCCAATATGGCCAACAGACGACCATCTTGGATTTCCCCATGAAACTTTGTTATCGTGATTTCTCAGGAACTACTGCATGGATCTTCCTCAAATTTTGTACACAGGTTCCCCTTGTGGTCTAGTTGTGCAAGATACCTTTTCTTGTCCGATTCGAAAATCCAATATGGCCACGAGGCGGCCATCTTGGATTTTCCCATGAAAGTTTGTTATCACGATTTCTCAGGAACTACTGCATGGATCTTTCTCAAATTTGGCACAGAGGTTCCTATTGGGATCTAGTTGTGCAAGATACATTTTCTGGTCCGATTCGAAAATCCAATATGGCCACCATGCGACCATCTTGGATTTCCCCATGAAACTTTGTTATCGCGATTTCTCAGGAACTACTGCATGGATCTTTCTCAAATTTTGTACACAGGTTCCCCTTTGGGTCTAGTTGTGCAAGATACCTTTCCTGGTCCGATTCGAAAATCCAATATGGCCAGGAGGCCATCTTGGATTTCCCCATGAAACTTTATCATGATTTCTCAGGAAGTACTGCATGGATCTTTCTCAAATTTGGTGAACAGGTTTGCCTCTGGGTTTAGTTATGCAAGATGCCTTTTCGTTCCGATTCGAAACTCCAATATGGCCGCCAGGTGGCCATCTTGAATTTTCTTATGAAATTATGTTATGTATTCTCAGGGAATTACTGCATGGATCTTTCTCAAATTTGATTCCCGTTGGGATCCCGTTGTGCAAGATATCTTTTTGGGTCCATTTCGAAAATCCAATATGGCCGCATCTTGAATTTACCCACGAAACTTTATCGTGAAATCTCAGAAAATTAATGCATGGATATTTCTCAAATTTGGTACACAGGTTCCCTTTGTGGTCCAGTTGTGCAAGATACCTTTTATGGTCCGATTCGAAAATCCAATATGATCACCAGGCGGCCATTTTGGATTTCCCCATGAAACTTTATCGTTATTTCTCAGGAAGTACTGCATGGATCTTTCTCAAATTTGGTACACAGGTTCACCTTGGGATCTAGTTGTGCAAGATATCTTTTTCGGTCCGATTCGAAAATCTGATATGGCCACCAGGCAGCCATTCTGAATTTTCTCATGAAATTTTGTTATCGTGAATTCTCAGGAACTACGTACTGCATGGATCAAATTTGGTACACAGGTCCCGCCTTGTGGTCTAGTTGAACAAGACACCTTTTTGGTCCGATTCGAAAATCCGCCAGACGGCCATCTTCAATTCCCCCTTGAAACATTGTTATCGTGAATTCCCAGGAACTACTGCATGGATCTTTCTGAAATTTGGTACACAGGCCCCACATGGGGCTTTGGTGTGCAAGATACCTTTTTTGAGCCGATCCGAAACCCCAAATTACGCTTCAAATTGATGCGGTATTTCCGAGTCGTGACGTTGCATCACAAGAGTCCGCGGATCTCATGGTGGGGCATATTCTATATATTGAGTATAGAGAATATCCATACTTTGACCTTCTATATCAAGGAGTTCAAATAATTCCGAATTAAAATGTATTTTTTCAAAGTTTAAATCAGTTTACTTTAGTCCGTGCCATTGCAAGTGAACTGCCCCACCGTTCCGTCTGCCGACGGGTCGGTTACACGAAGGGATGTCACTCTTGTGATGCAACGTCACAACTCGACAAATGTAGACTACTGAGTGTTTCGATCCAAGGGAGATAATCAGGATTCAGACAATTTCGAAGTTTCAACAATACTGCTCGGACCGGGTCGCTTATTATTTTCAAGCATGGTATGTTGAAAGAGATATCTCAAACTAACCCAGAAAACAAAACAGAATTAGCATTCGTTCCTAATTATAAAATCTTAGGTATGTTTCATAGCTCATGCCAAAGTGTCAAAGAGATTTGTCTTTGCCACCAGTACCCAATGATGACATGTGCAAAAAAAAATACTACAAAGAAGACGAATGATCCTCCGGACCTTCACTTTCAGACTAACCTTGCTCATTTCACTTGTACTAAAACAACCGACATCAAGTTCAGTTTCTAGAAATCTTGAAACTCCTACAACTTATAAAGATAATATCTTGGTTTTTTTCAGTGTCCCTTTTTCGATCTTTTTCGCTCAAATTCGAAATTCTGCAAACAAAATTACAAATCAATCGTTTGTTCTTAGTAACAATGGACAAAAAGATCCTCTTGTCATTAGCTTAAAATTATCGGACAATAGTGGGCGCCAAGATCCTTCAGGATCTCTCGATTATTTATGCAATTTCTCCGCAAAAAAAAATGCATGATAAATTAGTAAATACTAATGTGATGTGAAATAAAATAGGTTTTGCCCGTTTTTCATCGCGCAAAAGCAGAAATGTTGAAGAAATATGACAAAAACATCGCTTTTCTGGGACCCCACGTGGTCGCCATCTTGAATTTTCCCATGATCCTCTGCTCAGGGGGGTCATGCAAATAGGCTCAAAAGGACCCCAATATGATAAACTATAAAGTCACGGAGTCTCAGCTCTCCATTTTTTGTCGTTCTGGCGAAGAAATTTAGTAGGGAGCCTTTTTCGCCCCCCCCCCCCCACCAGGCCAGGTAGAATTAAGCCAATAGTATGAAGAACACTAATTTCCATCTCCATTCCACCAATCTGATAGGATGGTGGTTATCATCGTGATTGCATAAAACGTTTCCAAATTCCGATTCAATTAATCGCGACTTTTGTCCAATTCTCGCCAAATCTTGTCCATTTCTCTCTTTTTAAATAAACGAACGAAATAATCGGGATCGACTTTTCGAAGTTTTTTTTTCTCTCTGTAAATATTTTTTCAATCGCGATTTTTTGTTGTGGAATGAAAACGACATCTCCACCGAATGATTTTTTTTTAATCGAGAATAAAAAATATAAACGATTGAAAAAAACCTGTTGAGAATTACATATGATGTAGAGCGACATGGTCCGTTCAACCTGAGTGTCCTAGCTACACCCCCAAATTATCCATAGTCAAAAACATTCTCGGCAGCGGGTTATTAGTCACCAATGGTGTACTTTGACGAACAGATGCCATCGTCACAGACGCAGAGGATGTCTTCTCGCTATGGTAACATTTCGCTATGCGCATGATGTTTTCACCGTAACGGAACTTGGGTATGTACTTCAGAGGTGTTGGGGTAATTATAACTAACCTTGTGAAATTCATATATCACCGTTTATTTTATAGACTTTAAAGGCAGTGCCGGTTCTGCTAAGACAATTGTGTCATATATATACTGACGAATGCCTAGCTATTTTACCTGAATTGAATGTCTAGCTAACACCTCCGTTTACGGAACTAGTGGCATGCTCCAACAAATACGGCATTAACACTGCTTGTTTGACAGAAAATGCACAGGAACTTAAGAAGAATAAAACCTGATGAAAAACTCAATCGGATAATCACTGTTGTGTCTTATCATGGAAGCTTTTGTGTGTGGTTTATTATAGCAATTAAAACAATTGCCTAGCTATGGAACGTTTTCTGGAGCATGGTACATGTATGTCGTGGGAGAGTATAATTCCAAAACCCTTTATTATTCTTAGAACATCCAGAATCGTTCCGCCTATGTAAATAAATGAGACCTGTTATAATTCAGTTATTCGGAGAACTATATTTATCTCTTAATAACTGGATATAGCATAAAACAGAGGAACACACAACATGCAATCAATGTAATGCAGTAGTGCGTGTGTTGGTGTCGTTTAATGGAAATTCCACAATTAACCTTCGAAAGAGAATAATAATTAACCGTACTATCTTAATTACGGTTGGCGCAAATTGTGTTAACTCATTATAGTTGCGAATACATTAGTCCGCCCCCGGCCTCGTATATATATATACCTTACGCTAAAATGATTCCGGATAATCCATTTTGATATCATGAGTAGATCGAAGCTAGACACACAAATATATATAGGGTATGTACACTAGCCAATCAACTGAAGCAGTCGTGCTGAACAAATTGTGAGTAAGAGGAAGTCGTTATCCCATATTATAGCTTTTCGTTGATATAGCGTTACCGAAGAGTAGATGCTATATATACGCTTATTTGTCGAAAATGAAGCGCTTATAGGTTAAACGTTATGTAAGCACGTGAGCGTTTTCGTCCTCCTTTACAAATATAGGTCGCATATTGCCATGAAAATACCTGGGTGTTTCCGCATTTGATGGTGTATCAGTATTGCATAATGAGCACATGAGCGATTCGTTTTCGAGTACAAAATAGAATCGCAATTTTGGAAAAGGTACGACGCATATGGTATGTGAAACAGCGCGTGAAGAGTAAACATCAATTGTGGGTGAAGATATTGATCGAGTTACGACGTTGTACTAATGTAAAATAAATAAGATGAACGTATGCTGGGGAGGTTGCATTCTACCATGTGGGATTCTTGGTCTGTAACAGCAAAATTCCCGCAGCAAGGTGTTCGCGGTGCAATTTCTCAATGGTGACAATAATACATCCACCGATATAGGTAGATTATCTTTATAGAGACATTTGTATATTACACGGCTTGGTTGATTGTCTTAATGATGCCTTGTGAACATGGTTATTATTTTGATTATGTTTATGTACGGGCGACGGTTGGCTACCTGATGTCTGAACTGACGCGTATATCCGATAAAATTGCGAGTTAGAGCGACGCGTGTTTGGTCGCTCAAACACGCGTCGGAGGCCAGACTCTCTTTTGCATGAAATGCCTTCCTGGAATAACATAGAAACGAACTAAGAATATACACATGGGGGAATATATGCACATTTCGAATTTATCGGAATGGCTTCCTGCAGGATATTGACCATCCTAGGATAACAAAAATGCCACTGAATAAATACACTCCAAGATGCTGATAACATTGATAAGTAGAAGTTAATATTTCCTTTCTTGGTCAATTTTTGAAATCTTGTGGATTGCCATCTTGGACTCCTATTTGTGCCACGAACTGCCAAAGGCATCATGCTGCATCATGTTGACAGCCCAGCACTTTTATATGATCAACCAACACAGGATTAGATAACCGTTTTCAACAGTTTGTACTCAGCTGTTGCACGTGAATCGTAACTTGTGTCTAATTCCGCTTAACCCGGGGCTAGGGGCCGTATGAACCCATGTACTTCAAGATCCCCATGGTGCTCATATGAACAGCCACCATCAAAGCGTGATTGAGATACATCATTCTCTAGATAACGACTTTACAGCGATTATTATGGATTAAGAATAATGATCAGCGATACGAATTTTATATTTTTGGAACATCAGCATCATTGAAAACAGCTGACCGCTTCTCTCTTGCAAGAAACTGGCCTATGTTTATGTATACTATGATTGTCTTTTTGAATTTGGTGCTAATACTGTTATATGGATATGGAATAGGTCTTTGGATTATGGACGCGGATATTCTCTGGTGGACGACGGCTGAATGATGAATGACGGACTAGACGCTTGTATATGCAAGACGTTTGAAAAATGGTGACGGCCTCAGGTCCCTTTTCCTCAGAATTGACGAAACAATACACTTATAACTTTTTATTAACAAATTAACTTTATACTCTTTATAACAAAATCTAAAAAGAAGACAAGTTTACCCTTAATATCAACAGGGAAATATCAACACTAACGAAGCTAAAAACTTGGGCCTACAGATTATCATGCCGAGCGAAAGGCCTTCCAAATCGGTATCCGACATAGTGGTCTAACCTGAGGATGTGCCTATTTGAGAGTCAGATGTCCATATGCAGAATCAACAAGGTTTTCGAAGTAGTATATTTATGTGAGCATATTGAATACCTGTCACAACAATATAAAGGGTCAATTCGACGGCCAGGGTTTGGAAGCTATTTTTGAAATTTAAATCTCATGTATTAAAAAAGTTTTTGTCGAGCAATCGTTTCATTGCTTAGAAATAATTGATGGCCTCCAAATTTTAAATAATATATAAATCCCTTTGATATATTGCTGATTTAATGTTATATATTCTTTATAAGTTCGTGAGGAATCTCAGGAAAATGGACTTGGTTTGACTACAGTGTTGATTGTCTACTTTTTTTTTTTTTTGCTAATTGCTTCAATCTCAAATTAAGTAACAGTACCCAAGTTCCCTTTTCGTCAGAAATGAGTTGATTGGGTCACCATACGGGTTAAAAATAATCCTTCACTACATCACCAGATTTTCGTGACAAAATAACGAGCGTGCATTTAAATCTTCTTGAAAAAAAGAAGACCCATCAAGGACAAATTTTCTCCAAATTATCATCATTAATTACAACATTGAGACATGAACTGTTACTTTATCCAATGTATACAATTCCAAAAGGCATACGTTTGCTACGGATGCTTTTGAATTGCCTTTCGTTAAAAGGCAACATTTCTACCTTGCAGAATCTAGAACTGACCAGAGTTGATCAGGTTTATTAATTACTGGAAACGCCTCTTCCGTGTTATTGCTGTTTTCCCTGAGATAGAGGGATATCTGATAGAAGCAAACTGTTAAAGCATGCTAAGATATGGTCTACGAAAAAATATGTGTTGTGAACTTTCTGCGAAAAAGGTCGTTCAGTGAGTGAATGAGCGTTTCACGTGAAATTCTACTAAATACCGATTGTCGGATCTCACTCATATACATAAATTAAGTGATGCATGTATACTCAAACTAGTATATTGATTAATGAAATATAATAGTCTGAATGGAAAGGTTGTATACTTTTCCTTAAGTTTATTATCGAAACTACAGCGAACCCGCTCGTAAATCAGAGGTTATAATATCTCGTGAGCTAAGTACATCAGCGGATTCTTTTACATAGTTAATAAACATATGGATCTCTACTGATATATGTACCGTTATGCTGATGAACAGTGCAACGGTCAGTTAGCAGAATTTCAAGGCGAGGCGGCGTACATTGACGGAAACTGATCCTATGCAATGTGCCTGAATCAGGCTGATGAGTAATTTCCTTCAAAAGCGAATGAAGGAAAAACGATTGGTAGAAATACTCTTGTTATGTTCAAAGCAAAGTTCCAGGTGGGACAATCCAGGTGCGACAAACCGCAGATCCAGATTGTATGAACCATGACCATTTTTAGTATCAAACTATTTGTATGGAGAAGGAGATTCTGGGAGAAAAGAAGAATCAATGACGTGTATGTCGAACGCTTTCTATTTTAGGGACGTTTGTCGTCGGTGGCGAAAGTACGCGCACCACCCCGGATAACCGACCCAATTAGATCTATCCAAGCGGCTCATCCTTTTCAATGACAGGAGCTAATAACAGTGACCACAATGCTCAATTAAACAAAAAGGTAGAGCAGCCACTGGAAATACTCCATTCCGGTATAGTTGGCAGTATCTAAACGTAGTGTGGACATGGACGACAAGAGAGACCTCCGCTAAACTGTTTTGCGTGACGGATCTAATGAATAGTGTCATAGCGCACTTACAGTGTTCGGTCAGCCCTCACTAATGCTATTAACTATATCCTACGGGAGCGAGGTTTTATGCCTACATGGCGTGCCAAGATAAAACATATCAGTTCAGCAAAATATGAGCACATACCTGATTTGTGACTTAACGACCGCTATTGTTAAGATATTTATTTCTGGTCGGAGTGGATATCATTACTCCGGATATAGTCATCCATAATAGAGACATTTGTGACATCCATAATAGGGGACTTCTGGCCATAAAAGGCTTAACAGCATTGAGCAACTAATGGCAGTCAATGAAATAGAAGCAGAATATGGATAGAGTAACCTGCTATGATTGTTTTATCATCGCCATTAAAGGCTACCCATGAACTTGGCCTTACGTGACGCCCTCAATTGAATCATCTCCCATCAGCAGATATGTTTGTTGCAATGTTGAGACAGGAATGCAAAGTGTTTGAATCATATGGACATTAGAAGAAATGAGGACAGAATCGGCCAACTTTAACATAGTCGTACATGTACCCAGCTTCTGACAAGATGAGGAGGTGGAGAAAAGTCAGGATTAGTTCCAGGTTTGGTCGGAATTCAAAGGCGCAAGAAACTCTGATAATATTGCCCTTCTAAAAGATATATTAATAAACTATCTTTAGATAACTCAATCTCTCATGCGATAGAAACCATGCTATATTATTAACATGTGACCTCAGTTAATCCGTTGAGACTGTGAGAAAAGTCAGTATTAGTCAAGTATTAGTCAAGTATTAGTCAAGTATTAGTCAAGCTTTTCCTACATGTATGTAACTGGTACAATTTGCGTTTGTTCAGCGTTGATGTTATCTCGACATGTCTTACGTTTCCAAGATCCTCAACAGAAATTTCGCACACAAACAGTTCATGATGTGAAGATTATCGAGCAGTGTTAAATTTTACTATAGATCGATCGGTTTGGCGGTCATATTGATTTGATCTAGTTCTAAAAAAAAACGACTTCCAAGTTATCCCTGGAACCGATGAACAGACCACCAGAATTTGCCCAAATGGAACAAAATGTCACACTACAGCAGTGTGTGATGTGCAGTGCTCCGTTTTGCTACTGGCCAATCGGTTTGACGGCCATATTGGTTTTATCCAGTTTTCAAATCAAGATCTTATCCAGAGGAATCACTGAACCGATTGCGGTACTTGATATACATGGTAAAAGGGTCGATGTATCTTCTCCATGAATTTGTATTCTGTTCGACATGATGATGAAGACTGCACTTTTCCCGGAGTCAGGAATTGCGAAGGACTCCAAAACTGGGAACCTGTTTATTGCCGCTCGCGGTTAAATATTTTTTATTTGAATTCATTTTATTTAACCTATGATGTATCCAAAATCCATCTGTAAAGATATTGTAATCTTAGTAGGCAGTCAGAATTTCGGCAAGTTTCGGCAGTTACGCCGCAATATTCACTCACCATCATTTCATTGCTATCGCTACTTACACATATACTCTTGTTACATTTTCCCTCGCTGGATGATACAATTACCCGAAACCATGCAATGGGCCTTGTAGCAATCATATGTTACATTTCAGTTGCTGGTGACAGCTATCTTTGACAGTTACATCTGTATATGTGCCTCGCAACACTTTATTTCATCATCCTACTCCACATCCTGTGTTAAGGATAGAGCAGTCTTGTGATTTGAGTGTTCAAATCGTCGGACATTGTATACATTTGACTCAGGAGAATGACTCGAACAAATTGCTTGGGGATGGATATGGTTTGGGCAAACGTTGGGATTGTTTGGCTGACTGGGATGGAGCATAGATAGAATCGAGAGTTAGAAATTCGTCCAAAAATTTCTAGGAATTTGTGAGACAAAGTTTTAGGGATTGCTCAGATAAATTGTTTTAGAATGTTCGATAGAGGGTCCGGAATTGGTGGGCATGGGTGAAAATTCGAAAAATTGTAGACAGAAAAGTGTCATGATTTTGTCGGTCAGTTTTGGGGAATAAGTGAGACCAACCTTTGAAGATTCATGCGTGATGTGTTAGGTCGATTTGAGAGTTGGGAATTAAAAATATGTGTTGGAACAGATGATATATGTCTAATTGCAAAATGCCTAGATGAAATGTAGAGATCTGATCCACCATTATACAGCAATGAGGCAGTATTTTTCTCGAATATACACACGTAGTTTATTGATTTGGAGCAGATACGCAAATCGTTTATGCTCCTCTCCTATACGATCGAATTAAGGATATAACTAAACCAAAATTACACGATAGACCGAGAAACCCGCCAGGCTTGAACGCTTGCCCTGGGAAATAATGAGTTATATAAGTTTTAATGTTATTGGACAAGTGAAGAAGAAAATAAACCATTGGGAGATATATCCTAATCAAAATACGCTTGGAAATCCTAATCAAAATGGTATGCAACTGTTGTCGAATTCGCCTCAGCAGAAGGACCTCTCGAGGATTCAGCATTTGCAATATCATTAGGCGTTATGTCGACGTGGTAAGAGTCAAGTTTATTCAGCAACTCCTTTCGTAGATGCCGAATGACTCACCCGCGTTGTGCTGCGTGTAAAAAGTCATCGTGCTCCCCTCGACTTACACAGGTCCACAGCTCTTCTGGTTAAATTTGACGGGTCCCTAATGACCTGAAACTTATTATGGACCGGAGGTATAATTCGTGATGAAACACTATAGGTCTATACAACATAGTCGGGTTCCCCATAAATGCGGTCTTCGAAGAAACTTGAGACCCATGTCTAGAAATGAAAGGGTTCCTTGGGGGAATCGTTCAGATCAATTCTGGCACGGATTAGTGGACGGAGGAAATATTGTAGGGTCTAATTCCAGGAAGCGATCTTAATATTACATGTCCAGCCGAAGAAAAATTGACCCCGTTTGCGCAATGTCCTGAAGACTGGTCGGACGCTGACCAAGGCCTTGTCCAAATCCGCTATTAATGAGGTTTTTGCGATGCATACTAACCGTTGAGCCACAGTCTCCGTGAAAGCAATCGATAGCTAATGCCAGCTCTATACAAAAACCATTTTCCGTTTCTATTGTTGTGAGGTTAGATTACGCCTTTAATGACGGCTAGATTGGCTCGGTATGGAAACATTGAGACTGGCCTTATTATATTGGTATGTCTGGTGATATTTCAAGGCCAGCGTATTTACTGTCAACCTGCGGTCCCCAGGTCGCAGAAGTAATGGGTTTTAAACCGATAAATTGGAAAACCGAATTACCCGTCTTGGGATATACTTAATAGATGTGATATTGCTACAAAAACCCTGGCGACGCAAACACGCCGGCTACAATCGTGTGTCCGTTTATTAGCAATCATTAATCTTGGTTTCTAAAGAGCAACGTCTAGATCATTTACTTCATTGAAATGTAACTAGATAGGATAATATACTGAATATATGCGGGTGAATCCGGTTACCTACAATTGCAAATCGACAACTTCAGCGCTGATTTTAGAAATAGCACATCTATTCTCGGTACCCCTGGGGCTAACGCTTGAACTTCCCAACTAAATATACCCGGGCTTAGGTTTGTCAAATTTGCGTCACATGAAATGACGCGAAGTCGTCATGCGGTATTTGTTTCGAACGCCTCGAGAGTAGGCAACAAATATGCCATCAGCTTTTAAAAGTTACGGTATGTGATCTGTCGTGTGCACAGGCCCGCAAAACAAGAGATTTGGTGGGGGGGGGGGGTGGTATTAGGGTGAAGTGTCGAAATATGGGGTCTCTAAATAAACGGTTTACCGCCAAACAAAATACATCAGCATATTCTACAAGTTTCACTTTATATATTCCCGTCGTCAAAGTAGTAAATTTGTGCAATTTTTTACCTTTGCCGGGCGATTCAAAATCCAACGTAACTGTCCGTCCATCTAGGAACAGTTAGATTATGACGGGCGTCGTTCTCAATTATGATTGGTCAGTAGCGACACGCTTTCGGCAAGAGAGGTCACGACTGACCAATCAGAATTGAGAATGAAGCCCGCCATAATCTAACTGTTCCTAGATGGACAGTTACATTGGATTTTGAATCGCCCGGCAAAGGTAAAAAATAGAGACTCCATATTTCGTCACTTCACCCTAATACCACCCCCCCCCCCCAAATCTCTTGTTTTGCGGGCCTGTGGTCGTGTGCGTGTGCTATTAAGCAGAATCTAATCCTACCAATCTCATGCACAAGGGCGGCGGGGGTGGGGGGGGGGGCAGAGTTGAAGTGGTCGCGTGTTTCGGATTTATTAGAATTATCGAACGTTCAACTATCATAAAATCACGAAACGAAATAAATGAAGATTTTGTTTGTGTTTTTATATGAGTTTTGGAGTTATCAGCGAGAAAATTTGAAGATTAATTATTCACAAACCGCTACATCTACATCCAAATAATTTAGATGCGGTAATCAGAATATAACAAAATTAAAACAAAATTCTAATTGACTGAATGAACAGCTTCAGAAACTATATCATTTGTTGATCTATTTCAAATTAATTGAGCTAACTGAAAAGTTATCCAACATCTTATCGTTATGGATCACATATTCTGGGTTTATTTGGCGTATCGATTCGAATATTTTTCTGTCTCACATTCTAAAAGTATTCTGTTCGTTCGAAATTGAATCAACGGCGAATATATGTTTGTGAGAATAGGCATGACAAATGCCGATAATTAAAATAATTTTGGATTTTTTTTCTTATGGGATTATGCTGATGACTGTTTCAACAGGAACTATAAATAGCTCGTATTACACAGATCGAAGTAGTATGTGTTAATCCATTCATCGTTCGATTCATTTTTACTGCTGGCTAGTGTGTAGTCCATTAGAAGTAGAAATGTCAGCAGTTTAGGGATTTTATTAGTAATGTCAGCTGAAGCCACCGCGGCTATACTATCTGCCTGTCGACTCGTAGTCCAACGGTAATACCAACTCCCTGTACTGAAAAGCCGAGACGGCCGATACTCTGATCAAATTATACATTCGCGTGCGACTATACAGGGAGGGTGACACTATTTATTATAGAACCTTTTCGTCAATAACACGGGGTAAAGTCGCCGTAATGGATAAATCTGATTTTCAGTCTCACCCTGTGGGCAGCTAAGCATGTCTCCCCAGGCAGAGCCTGAAAACGAAACAAATGAGTCCGTACACGGCATTCTTAAATACTTCACACTAATGAATTCCGTAGAGTATAACGATATTGCAGGCCAGAAAATAAGCGCCAAGAGCACCACGAGTAATCTTCCCATCTAGTTCTCGAACAAATCTCTCGAAATCTCTTCCAATGAATTTCAAATATTCCATGTCCCGTAGTTGGAGCCCATATTAAAAAAAATAAAAGAAAAGAAAACTATCCCGCTGTCGATCAACTAAAGGTAATACTAGAATAACGGACAATGGACGTTGAGAACGTAACGAACTTGCGCATCCTTCCGGTAATCAACCGCAGAGAAAAAAGAAGAAACAGGAGAGCATCAAAGAGAATTAGCGATGGTTTTCCCTAAATTCGAAAATCAAATTTTAGCATTTCTAGGTCAAACATATTCGTCGCTGTGAGATAGTACAATATGGGAGATCAATTCAATAATAGCAGTCCTTGGGTTTCTAACTCGAACCCTCTGCATAGGTGCAAGTAGGTAGCAGTTGCGAATCGAACTCACGACTTAGGGGATACCGTCCCAGTGCTCTACCAACTGAGCTATTGACTCCAATTCAACCCATTTCACAAGTACACAGCTTATTGCCACGATAAAAATGTTTAGATATAGATACAATGTTGCGACTGATAAATGAAGTCATCTTCAGGGATAAACTATAATATAATTACATTCCAATATTGTGAAACAAAATACTATTTTACTCGGGTGAGAATCGCTCTACCGACTGATCTCTCGTGTCCCTTTCGAGGACAGCTCGCTAATTCAATCCATTCCACAAGTACGCAGCTTATTGACACCATAACAATTAAATTTTGGAAATGGATTGAATTAACGAGCTGTTCCCGACTGGACTTGGTAGCTCAGCCGGAAGAGCAGTGGGTCGGTACCTCCTAAGTCATGAGTTCGATTCTAACCAGAGTTAGTATTTTTTGACCGAGTGTTCCACAATGTAGCAATATAATTTTATTATAATTTGTCCCTGAAGATGACTGCAAATGGTAGCATTTGCGGTTTCAAAAGAATATGTTGGAAAACTTCCGGCACAGCCTTTCGGTATTATATTTTTATTGCTAACATAGGCAAATCCTGCAACTACGACTGCCACATTACAGATGGCGTTTGTATGGTGTTCTATTTGTGCCAAGTTTTCGTCGCCTTTTAAAAACGCGACGTCGCCTTTTGAAACGCGAAGTCGTGTTTCGAAACGCGACGTCGCGTTTTTAAAACACGACGTCCCCTTTTGGAAAACACGACGTCGCCTTTTAAAACGCGACGTCGCGTTTCTTTCCTATGTTTTTGCATTGTAAAACTCGACACAACGGAACTCGACGTCGCGTTTTCAAAAGGCGACGTCGTGTTTCACCCACGTCTTGTTTGGCAATGTTAAAAGATAGGAAAGAAACGCGACGTCGCGTTTTAAAACGCGACGTCGTGTTTTTTAAAAGGCGACGTCGCGTTTTCAAAAGACGACGTCGCGTTTCAAAACGCGTCGCCTTTTGAAACGCGACGTCGCCTTTCGAAACGCGATGTCGCCTTTTGAAACGCGACGTCGCCTTTCGAAACACGACGTCGCCTTTCGAAACGCGACGTCGCCTTTTGAAACACGTCGCCTTTTGAAACACGACGTCGCGTTTCAAAAGGCGACGTCGCGTTTCGAAAGGCGACGTCGCGTTTCGAAAGGCGACGCGTTTTGAAACGCGACGTCGCCTTTTGAAAACGCGACGTCGCCTTTTAAAAACACGACGTCGCGTTTTAAAACGCGACGTCGCGTTTCTTTCCTATCTTTTAACATTGCCAAACAAGACGTGGGTGAAACACGACGTCGCCTTTTGAAAACGCGACGTCGAGTTCCGTTGTGTCGAGTTTTACAATGCAAAAACATAGGAAAGAAACGCGACGTCGCGTTTTAAAAGGCGACGTCGTGTTTTCCAAAAGGCGACGTCGTGTTTTAAAAACGCGACGTTGCGTTTCGAAACACGACGTCGCGTTTCAAAAGGCGACGTCGCGTTTCAAAAGGCGACGTCGCGTTTTGAAAAGGCCACGGAAACTTGGCACAAATAGAACACCATACGTTTGAATATATTCATAAAATAATGATGCATTGGGTCTCTACAATGTACTTAAATGTGGTGACGTGTTGCTGATGCAAGTCACGTAATCTACTAAAGAATCTTAAAATAACGTTTCTTCCTCCTCTACAGTGGTGACTACGAATCTTGCAGCTCTGTGCATAGACGGAATACTTCCAAAATAAGGAGAACAAAAGGCAAAGATGATGGGACATCCCAACCACACCGATACAGCTCAAAACAAACGGAAATCTTTTCGACTGATGATATACAATTATTCAAGATACATTCAATGTCCGAACCAGGTTGATTCTACACATGTTAGAGCATTTCCACAGAGTGGATGCTCTTATGTTTTCACGAGAAACGGCCCCGTCGCCGCCGCCGCTTTAAACGTAAATATATCTGAAACCGTTAAATATTTTCTGGTTAAACTTTGTGTGCTATCTCCTTAGGCCTGGGAAATTTTCCTGGTTGTGTTTCGATAGCCGCTGCTCACAACTAGGTGGCGTTGTAGTCAAAGCATATGTGAACCTTTCTCTGACGATTTCGTTGAATGACTATGAAATTTTATTACAATGTTCTTGAAGGATAGGCAATGTGCTGAAAAAGTTTTGGTGTAGCTGGCAGAATTATAAAGGCACGTTTTTTTGCGTTTCAAAAAAAAGTTTATCGTGAAATAAAAAGTTACCAGTCGCTTGGAGAAATATTTAAAAATTGTTCTATTCTATGTTACCAAGCATAAATGTAGGATTGCCGACATGATAATTTTCTTTTGGTGCGAACCAAATTGCTATTTAAATGAATAATCTCAATTATCTGACTTAACGTCAAAGCCTCCATAACCATTATCATGATTAAAGTTTTTTCCATTGAACTCTTTTGTGCCATCTCCATAGGGCTTTAGATTTCACTTGCTTGTTTTTCGTGGTATTTGGTCCTCACTATGTGACGCTATAGACATGAATGCAGGTAAACACGTGTAACATCATATCTTCTAAACAACCTGTTTGATTTCCATGAAATATGGGTATAATGATCTTGCAAGATAGGCAAAGAACTGACAAGATTTTGGTGGTTTTGGCGAAATCACGGAAGCGCGTTCTTGCATCTCAAAATAAGATTTTTTTTCCGCAAAAATGGAAATTTACTTCTTTGAATGACAGAAAAGTAATTTGAGTTTGTTGAACATAACATTCCCAGCATTATAATTCACATCCCTTGTAAACCAAATGGCCATTTTTTGTAATACGTGAAATTCTCATGACTTGAGTCCAATATCTACATTCCCCAGGCCACATCTGAAGATTTGGCTTCATCATGTAGTTTCGTGATATTGTTCACCATTGGGTGGCACTATAGGCAATAAACTTATATAGCACAATTTATTGGCATTTCATGAAGTTCGTTGTCAAAGAGACAAAGGATTTCAAAAGACTGAAAGTTTTTTTTGATTGAAATTGGAGGGCCACCTCCCATACGAATTTGCAGCCCATCAACATAATGCTTAACCCTATCTGACCTGGGCGATTTGGGGTGTATCACAGCCTGTGGTGGGGGGGGGGGGAGTGCCCCCCTCCTCTATATATTTTCTCTACCACTAAGGCTAGAGCGATGAAACTTGCCACACAGTATCTTGGGTTCAAGCTCTACCGGAAAATGAAAAAAAATCCAAGATGGCCACCATGATGACGTCACAGTGACGTCATCTTCTCGGAAGCCATTTTTCGGCCTTTTTGGGGTCGATTTTCGAAATTTTCATTTGTCCGATTTTTCTCTTGAAAAATTCAGTCTCCTCGGTTTTGTCGTTTCGGAGCAGCAGAGAAAAGTTCGCTAGGGGGGCACTTTCCTCTCCCCCCCAGGCCAGGTAGGGTTAATTTATATCTCATTATACATTCTTTTTTTAAAATTCGTAATTTTATTAACATTGTGGTTTAAAAATGGATTGAAAGGACATTGGTGCTGTTAGCCCTGGCATATACATTTGGCAATGGGGTATTGACAGCAGATATATCTAAATCTAGGCTACATCAGCCCCTGCACACATAACTAATTTAGTCAGAGAAAATTTGCTACCATCAGTATGGTGTTATACTGTATGGAGAATTGCAAGGATTCAAGTGAACTTGTATTCAGGACATTTTGGCCAAATGGACGTACTGTAACACTGGTATTCCCCTTTTATCTAGCAGGCCATCATATTGTATGCCTGTATGTCGACCATTCAGTATAGTGGTTGACTTATTGCTTAATGCACTTTACATAAGTGGACTAGCAGGCTGTTTGTGTCAACAAAGTAAACACTTTCTTTTCAGAATCAGTGCTACTTCTCTCTACAATACTGATGTAGTAATTTGATCCTGTTTATTGGTATGGCTATCCCAATTGCGTATATTTAGTCTCCAGTGGCTGTAAAGCCCGGGGCTTCGAGATGTCTGACGATGCAATCTGGCTAATTTTCAATGAATAATTTCACAAATTATCATTCCGTTGTTTCTGTGTTTTATGTGGAGGCTCCCAGCATTTATTTGAAACTCGAGATGTGAAATGGCACATACCATTGCATTTTGACAGCATAGTTGATTACTATTTTTTTCGACTGAAAAAGTAGAAAGATTTTTGAAGCGGAACTTCTACATCCCTGCCATATGGCACGTCCCACCTGAAAATTTCTTGCATGTACATCTAATTTAAGTAAAATGGTGTATTCTGGTGCATTTTGACAGAATATTTAGACTTTGAAGATATGTGATGATGCACCAAAAGGAACTGAATTGTCCATGTCATCTGTCTGTCCGTCTGTCTATCTGTCTCTCTGTCTCTCTGTCTGTCCATCTTTCTTGTCATACCACATATGCAGCTGGTGACGGATCAGAAGCCTAATGGAAATGACTGACCTTCACCTGTTTTATGAAGGTCAAATTTAGCATTAGCTATAATTTTTAAAGGATTGAAGATAGGCTCTCCAAATTCATAATACTTGTGCAATTGGTGACTGACTAGAACCTATCCCGTAGGTATCAAACTTCCGTAGGAAAAATAAAAGTGGCAAACTGAAAGTTTAGTTTTATTCGATTTTTTAATGTCGGTGGGCACATGAAACCCAAAATAAAGATGGTGTTGCCTCACACTGGGTTTCGGTCATTGGTAAAGAAATCCCTTCTCAGAGGCAGCCGCACTACTACCAGGGATGATTCCTGACTGCTCATCCCCCAGGGGTATATACCCGACCCTCTATTCCATCCTAAAAACAATTGCCACACCTAATAAGGGGTGTGCCCAAATTGGATATAAATCCCTGTAAGTACCAAATCCTGTATTACACAATTATCCGGGGAAATGCTCTTCGCGCGTGTTTCACACGACCTTTCATTCTGTGAGGTGTTGGCAAAGGGGGCGAGTAGTGAATCGGTTGGGTGTGAGAGAGAGGTAACATTCTTGTAGTCCTTAACCATTGCTATACATGCTCTAAATTTTAAATGTCAGGCAAACATTTAGTGCAATATACAGCATTTCCAAAAAGACCAAAATATGCGATAGTTTGACGTACAATATCAAATAATCCCCATTCCAGGATTGTGTTCCTGCTTCGAAATTTGACAACAATTCATAAACTGACAGCCGCTAAAACATGTTTTCATGGAGACAAAAGTGATCTCGATCATCACATCTGCATGTCGAATACATTTCCAGATGATTTCAACAAAGTTAATTCGATTATGTATGATATTGTTCATAGAATTCAGCGCAAGGCGAAAATATCATTTTGAACAATGTTGACGCATTATGACATCATAATGCAGTCCTAATCGCATCAAATATGTTTAAATATCACATATTCTTTTAGTCGGAAGGCGAAAATATCATTCTGAACAATGTTGACTTATGACATCATCATGCAGTCCTAATCGCATCAAATATGTTTAAATATCACATATTCGTTTAGTACATTATATTGCCTTTCCAAAAGTATCATATAAACCAAATTTTAAAACTCAAGGACTATAATCATATATCTCTATTCCAGAATTGTATTAGTGCTTGGAAATTCGCCCAAAATTACATTATGCTGACAACCCTTGAACCTGTTTTCATGAGGGCAAAAAAATCATCAGTAATGCAGGCTCAATACATTTCTACTTGATGTGAGATGAAAATATGTGATTATTCATCATAAACTTCCGAGGAAGGCGAAAAAGTCATTTTTAACAATTTTGTTGCATTTTGATGTATTCATGACGTCATTATAGCATCATAATCGCCCCAAACATGTTTAAATGTGACACAGTCATTCAGTACATTATATAACCTTTCCAAAAATAACCATGAATGCCGTAGTTTCAAGCACTATAACTATTCACATGGAGTTTTTACTATCTATACCCTCATTTGAAAAAATTGTGTCCTAGTGCCTAGAAAACCTTTACATTTTGCTGACAGCTCCTAAATATGTCTTAATGAAGACAAAAAAGATATCTGATCATCAGTAATGCATGGACAATACATTTCTAGTCGATTTGAGCAGAAATAATGTGACTATTTATGCCAGTGGTCAATTCACAAGACGACGAAAATGTCATTTTGAACCATGTTATCACATTATGACGTCATTACATTATTATTGCCTCAAACATGTATAAATGTGTTAGAGTCATTTAATGCAATATATAACATTTACAAAAATACCGAATATGACATAGTGTCTTGTATTTGTAGCTTACGGACTAAGAACGTCTTGCAAAATATTGTATCTCAATGTTAGATTTGGTCATTGAATATACATGCTGACACATTCATCATCATTCTCCATGGAATGATCAGGCGTGATTATTTTTTCCGGACGCGAAAATCTAGCGCGAAAATCTAATCCGTAGATACGTCCAGTGAAGAACAAATCGATTTCAGAATATTTTCTTCGGAGGGAAACGAGTCTTAAATAGATGGTTCGATAGGTGTGAAGACTATGTAGAATTAGTATAACGTTTTCTGCGCAGAGCAGATCGGATCAGGACAGAGATTGTGAGCTTACAGATTGGGCCAAGATTAAACAACAGGCGTTGTATCTCCACTCTCATTTGAAAATTCTTCTTCGTCGGTAATTCTTCGTGTTCATCGATAACTTGACATTAGCCGAGAGAGAAAATTCCTCCCTAAACAGCTTTTCTACAGAAGATGGTGATTGTGTGTCGAGTTGAAAGAATTGATGAAAACTGCTCGAATTATAGATGGCTGCCTAGATTACTTTGTGCTTGAGCCTCTGTAACCATAGCAACGCATTCGATAGATCTGGAAGGTTATGGAGAAAAGAATCTCAGAAAGCTTTAAATTAGGACATTGCATTCAGACGGAAAGCACATTAACAGCAAAGACTCAGAATACAACACTGACCTCTGCTCGTAAGACCATGAAGTAAATCATTTGGCGAATGTCATGACTAGCCAACTCTAGTGCAGACATAACAGAAACCCAGTCGTGAAAGGTGTCTCTGAAGATCGCAAGCAAAGTCTAATTTTGGAAATGGACCAAGCATTATACTTTAGAGAGAGCAAAAATCGTGTCTAATGGTCATACATGTACAATAAGACCAATAAATTTCTTCAATATTGAATAAATGTGCCAAAGAAGTGGAGTAAAATTTACGAATCTTTGAAGTGCATGATTCAGCTGAGAGAGAGAGAGAGAGAGAGAGAGAGAGAGAGAGAGAGAGAGAGAGACATTGGTGGGGGGGGATGTCCGCATTCCCATCATTTTGTCTCCTAATTCGTCATCATGAGTTGTTCTGGCTTACAATTATCGTGATTATATGGTCATTATTCTCCGACCAACAACTGATCATTCTGTGTTATCTTCATTCTGCATTTGGTTACATGGCATTAGTATGACACTGAACAGAATATTATTTTTTTAATACTATCATGGTTGTTCAACTCCATTCCCTTCTCATCCCAGCACCAGCTACCATCCACTATAGCCAAGCCTGTGTTTTATTGATTATATATATGCATGTAACCAGATAAAAAATGAAAACATGGGATTTAGATTTTTAATTCGATAGTAGCGAAACGTTCTCTGATCAAAGCTGATAAGCGAAAGAATCTACACGTACCGACAATCGTAGAATAATTATAACCTGTGTAATACCACACTGAGAGTAAACATATTGATTCTAGGAATCCGATGATCAAGTAAAAATCGGAAGGATTTAGCCGGAGATTATTATTGTCCCATTGATGAACAGTGACGCAAATTGAAACCCAATATAGACGCACTATCTCCTACCAGCTGTACTTGGCCTTGTCGTTTTCGTTTTCTGACATCAAGTATTTCCCAGCGGCTTGGCGACGGTTCAAATTGACTACAACCACTCCGTTTATTAGTCGGTCGGGTATGAGCATTGTCCACATGCTGAAACTATCCAAGTTTAGCTCACAAAAAAGTAACTGTCAAGTAATTGCTCGTAAGATATAACGCTCTGGTGTGTTTGCTAGCATATGATCTCTTGGGCTTCATTAATGGTTTAGTCAACAGATCGTCCGACCAGGCAACACATCGAGGTACACCGATTCAGCACATACATATGAACGAGAGATCCTGAAGGATCTTGGCGCCCACCATTGTCCGATAATTGTAAGCTAATGACAAGAGGATCTTTTTGTCCATTGTTACTGAGACGATTGAGTTGTAATTTTGTTTACAGAATTTCTAATCTGAGCGAAAAAGATCGAAAAAGCGACACTGGAAAACACCAAGATATAATCTTTCTAAGTTTCAGGAGTTTCAAGATTTCTAGAAACTGAACTTATGTCGGTTGTTATAGTACAAGAGAAATGAGCAAAGTTAATCTGAAAGTGAATGTACATGTACGGAGGATCCTTCGTCTTCGTTTTGTAGTATTTTTATTTTATTTATTTTTTTGCACGTGTCATCATTGGGTACTGGAAGCTAAGAAAAATCTCTTTGACACTTTGGCATACTTAAGATTTTATAATTTGGAACGAATGCTAATTCTGTTCTGTTTACTGGACTAGTTTGAGATATCGCTTTTAAGATACCATGCTCGAAAATAGTAAGATGGTACAATACTTAATACTGAAGGGATCCCGTCCGCGCAGTAATGTTGAAACTTCGAATTTGAAAGTGTCTGAATCTTGATTATTTCCTTTGGATCGAAACATGCAGTAGTTTACAGTTGTCGAGTTGTGACATTGTGTCACAAGAGTGACGTCCCTTCATGTAGCTGACCTGCCGGCAGACGAAAGGGTGGGGCAGTTCACTTGCAACTGCATGGACTAAAGAAAACTGATTTAAAATTTGATGAAATACATTTTAATTCCGAATTATTTTAACTCCTTGATATGGAAGGTGAAGATATGGATATTCTCTATAGTAAATATATAGAATATGCCCCACCGTTTGATCCATCGACTCTTGTGATGCAACGTCACAACTCGGGAATACCATATTAATTGGATTTTCGAATCGGACCAGAAAAGGTATCTTGCACAACTAGGTGACTAGGGGAACCTGTGTACCAAATTTGATAAAGATCCATGCAATAGTTCCTGAGAAATCGCAATAACAAAGTTTCATGGGGAAATCCAAGATGGCCGTCTGATGGACATATTGGATTTAGGAATCGGACCAGAAAGGTATGTTGCACAACTGGACCACAAGGGCAATCTGTCTACCACATTTGAGAAAGATCCAGGCAGTACTTCCTGAGAAATCACGATAACAAATTTTCATGAGAAAATCTAAGATGGCCGCCTGGTGGCCATATTGGATTTTCAATTTGAACCGAAAAAGGTATCTTGCACAACTAGATCATAAGGTGAACCTGTGTACCAAATTTGAGAAAGATCCATGCAGTACTTCCTGAGAAATGATGATAACAAAAGTTTCTTGAGGAAATCAAAGATGGCTGCTTGGTGGCCATATTGGATTTTCGAATCAGACCAGAAAAGGTTTCCTGTACAACTAGTCCTCAAGGGGAACCTGTGTACCAAATTTGAAAAAGATCCATGCAGTAGTTCCTGAGAAATCGCGGTAACAATGTTTCATGGGGAAATCCAAGATGGCTGCTTGGTGGCCATATTGGATTTTCGAATCGGACCAGAAGAGATTTCTTGCACAACTAGACCCCAAGGGGAACCTGGGTACCAAATTTGAAAAAAGATCCATGCAGTAGTTCCTGAGAAATCGCGGTAACAAGGTTTCAGGGGGAAATCCAAGATGGCTGCCTGCGGGCCATATTGGATTTTTGAATCGGACCAAAAAAGGTTTCTTGCACAACTAGACCCCAAGGGGAACCTGTGTACCAAATTTGAAAAAGATCCATGCAGTAGTTCCTGAGAAATCGCGGTAACAAGAATTGTTTACGGACGGACTGACTGACTGACTGACGACGGACGGACGGACGGACGACGGACCACGGACGAAAAGTGATTTGAACAGCCCACCATCTGGTGATGGTGGGTTAAAAATGAAATATGGGAACCCAGTCATGCAAATACAATATATTAGTTAGGTATGTCAGGTGCTCAAACTATTTCCACTGCAACAGTACAATGATCTACGTTATATATTAACCCTCTGGCCTGGGCTTTTTGGGACCTCTCCTGGCCTGGAGTGGGAGGGGAGGGGTATTACTTGTTGTATATGACAAAGCAATATGACAAAAACATCACTTTTCTGGTACCCCACATGGTCGCCATCTTGAATTTACTATGATCCTCTGCTCTGGGGGTTATCTAAATAGACTTAAAATGACCCCAATATGATAAACTATAAAGTCAAGGAGTTTCAGCTCTCCGTTTTTTGTCTTTCCGGGGATAGCGTAGAAAGTTTGGTAGGGGGTATTATGCTCCCCTCCCCCCACCAGGCCAGGTTGGGTTAACATACTCTAGGTGTGTAGCAAAATTGGAAGTTCACATCTTGTGATGCCAACCAACCGTCAGATCCAATTAGGTCCTATTCTGCCACCAAACCCACGAGGACAACATTTCATTGAGCCAGGATTGTTCATTCTCCGGGTCTGTGGGTGTGTATTCGGCATATTTCGCAATGAGGAGAATGAGTCCAGATCCAGACAGAATTTTGAACCGGCGATACCGGACGTAACCGGTCTACTGTATGGATATACAAGGAGGTAACCAGTCTATGTGTTCATCACATTATGCGATGATAGATCACTCGTCAAAGATGCATCACGATTACTATTATGCTTAACCCTACCTGGCCGGGGGGAGGGCGAAATGACCCCCTACCAAACTTTCTGCGCTATCTCCGGAACGACAAAACATGGAGAGCTGAAGCTCCGTGACTTTATAGTTTATCATATTGAACCTATTTGCATAACCCCCGAGCAGAGAATCATGGAAAAATTCAAGATGGCGGTCAACTGGGGTCCCAGAAAAGTGATGTTTTTGTCATATTTCCTCAAAATTTCTGCTTTTCCACGATGAAAAGCGGGCAAAAACTATTTTATTTCATGTCACATTAATATATACTAATTTATTATGCAGTTTTTGCGGAGAAATCGCATAAATAAAAAATTCGGAAATTCTGACCGAAAAAATCGACCAAACAATGCCGTCTTTGAAAATGACGTCACTGTGACGTCATCAAAGCGGCCACCTTGGACTTTTTTTTACATTTTCTGGTAAAGCTTGACCCACGAGTATAATGTGGTAAGTTTCAGTCCCCTATCTCAAGGGGTAATAAAAATAATTAGGGAGGGGGGGAGGGGGCAATTTCGCCCCCCCCCCCGGGGCCCCAGGATACAACAGGTCCCAAAAAGCCCAGGCCAGATAGGGTCAATTTGGGAAACTGCCATCTATTTATGATAGTCAATCATCATGTTCATTTATTTTGTGTCAGACTAATGTGTATACATCAATGTACGTTGAACAAGCTGTTAAAGCACGCGATTATTTGTTTCCTCACTAATCAGGTGAATTCAACCGGTCTCATTTGTATGGTCTGTTGATATGGTTACATTGCTTGGTCCCTAAGCAAGTCGAACACTTCGAGTTTCGAATGCTTGTACACATACTTTCAAAACTGCACCACACTGTTAGCCGAATTTTAAGCCTGGAAAATAATTCATAGGGATATCCATGCGAAGCAAATATTCGACTTGGTGTGGACATGTCCTTGTTGCCCAGCGCAGTACATTTTGTGTGGTCGTACAGCACTGTGCCCAGTGATCGATCAACTTCCCCCAGGCTTTGATACATGTCGGTCTCTGCAAGAAAAGGAAACAATTCCCATTTTGCAGGAAAGAGATGTCTATTCATTCGGAATATCGTCTTCACTTTCGCGCTAAAAAGACCAAATATAAGACTTTATAAATGTTACAACTCAGTAGCTGATTATATAAGCTGTCTCGAGTCAATCTCGCGCAACGTGGACGCGGAAATTGAAAATCTGTACAATCTATAGCATTCTTCCTGAGGGCAGATTAAAACAGACGTTCCCTGGTGTCAAATCCTACTTGACCTTTTCTGGAAAATTACAATCTCGGTGACAGAAACACCCATCCAGGACAAATATCAACGGGTCTAATTCCTAACTTCACTTTTTTCCAATCATTCATTCACTTATAATCGATTCTTCCAGTATCTTGCTGGAGTGAGACGGAACGTAATTACAAAGTAAGTGGATTGGATTATAATGGGCCGTTGTCCAGCGTGCGATGGAATTTGATAACACCATTACTTGACCGGATCTGCAATTCGAAGAATCACCAGGTATCCCTCAATGCGACAGATTGCTTTCGCACCCCAAGAAGTGAAAAAGGTGGATCTTGCGTTCAATCGACAGAAAGTAATACTCTTCTGTAGCAAAAACTCGGTATCATTAGGCAAAGACTATAGCTTGAGAGTACGGTTCACATATTTTTTTTCCGAATTGCACCTGGAACTATTTAATTAGTATGGATTGCACTGTCGGAAAGGTTATCGATGTCAAGTTTTATCCGGGACGTAATCGTCAGCACGAGTCGATCGCATTCCATGAAACAAGGCGTGCGATGTAGAATTATGTCATCCGCCATCTTGTAATGAGGTAATTATATGGTGTTTACTTGGACTTCTATGCTGCTTTTGTACAGTTACCAACAGTGTGATATGGAAAATGATGACGCTAACTGAGTGTCAGATGTGGCGAAACTATTCGCTTGATCTAATTGTTAACGGAATTAGTGAAATATGGTTGGGATGAATGTCGCTCCCAAGAGAGACATTTCTTGACATGGTTCAGCAACGAAAAATCCCCAATCATGCGGTTATCTTGAAAATAACCGCTTGGGAACGCGAATCGGTATCCCCGGATTGATCGGTACCCCCGGATTGATCGGTACCCCCGGATTAAACAGAAATACGCATTAAAAACAGAGTTGCTTTTAGCATTTTTGTCCAGTTTTTATGGCCTCGGAGTGATGACATGGTCAATTCGAGAATAAGTATATAGCCCTTTGTATATTGGCTCCATTAGGCTTGCTGTATGCGCCTAAATACATCGTACACCTATGCCATGCAAACCTATTGTTAACCGGAAAGTAGTGAATGGGGCCTGCGCATAGCTTCAGGAGCCTATTGACCCAAGAACCCATATCGGTGCTCTCGATATCTGACCAAATGGAATCAGGGGAATTAAAGAAGATTGCTGCTTGTTAGCTGGCTAGCAATATAAACCCTTTAGCGAAGTCGACACAAGCAACAGCTTTGTACGTCAGCGATTGCTATGAGTAATCTTTTCAGCGGGGAAGAACAATTGTTTTACGACCCTGACTATTGAATCGAACCATGCATGATGCAAGCATGATGGCAAATTGTTCTCACGTAACCCTTTCCCATTTACAAACATATATTTGGCAATACAGTATATCAACAGCATATAGGTATTACAACGGGTATTAATTGTACACTCCTTTTGGCTGACCCATATCTGTTCTTTTATACATATGACGTTTTGCAAACGCTTTCAAACACAGATAATTTCAAAGCTCGTCCCTTCTCATTCATCACAGGATATATAGACGATTATCTTGCTGTGGATAATCGCCATATACATGACACAGTGAAGGATATATATCCACCTTCACTGGATTTGATGGAAACTACAGATGGCCCTAGCGGCACCTCTTACTCAGACTTATATCTCTATACGAATGAAGCGTGCCTTCGCTCTCGTCGAATTTACGACAAAAGAGATGATTACAATAACAGTGATATACCAGAGGGACCTGCATATGGCGTATACATATCTCGCCTAGTTGCTAGATCCTGTGCTAAATCTGACGCTTTTATTCAACGTCACAAAAACTTATTGCAGAAAATTATGAAACAGGACTATATCATCAAACGCCTCCACACAAAGTTTCTAAAATTTGGCGATACATATCGCATGCTGATAGTCAAGTGCGAACGAGCAAGACCTATGGCGTTACGTTTCGTAACTTGTGCCTAATTCCGCTTAACCCGGGGCTAGGGACCGTATGAACCCATGTACTTCAAGATCTTCATAGTGTTCATATGAATCAAAGCGTGACTGAGATACATCATACTATAGATAACGAATTTACATCGAAAATCCTTTCGACAAAGAATACTGAACAGCGGTACGGATATAATTTTTTTGGAACATTATGATGTCTTGCCGACATCATTGAAAACTGCTGACCGCTTCTCTCTTGCAGGAAACTAGCTTAGATTTCGTATGCTACGATTTATTCTTTTAATTTAGTGCTAATGCTATTATATGAATTAGGACTTTGGAGCATGGAAGCGGAAATTCTCTAATGACGACGGCTGAATATTGCGTGATGGACTAGGCGCTTGTATTTATATCTTATCTGGCATTGACGACTATTGGAATATGAGGGACGTTGAGTTATGCTAAATCTCGCTCGATATATTTTCTTAAATTATTGCTGCATGATCTCGGAAGTTATTAATATGAAATTACTCAATCTAAAATACAATTCGGCATCTCAATTCAATTAAAATTTAATTCAGACTTGGTCGATCTCGATCTAGATGGTAACCTGGTAACGTCAAGTAGTTGTTTCTGGCAGCCGGAAATCGGAAGTGAAGAAGTGACAGGAACCAAGGGATTTTAGGTGACATCGCCGACTTAGATACAATGGTTACTGCGTTTGTCCAGTGAAACAAAGCGTCAAATGAATAATATTGTCATTGGAATGTCGAGTAATTGACAGAAGATCACGTTCGGTGATGTCAACATAAACGTAAATACCCGAATGTCCGTATCTCAACGCCATCCACTCTTTCGAAAGAATTCGGAGTTATTCATGTCTGGTCTCTTTCCCTAATTAGGGTATAGTCCTGAATGAATGTTCATGCACAAAACCTAAACATACCGGAGGGGCGCATGATTCTATGATGTCTTATCTACATGAACGAAACATTCCTGATATATCAATAATACGTGTAAATGTATAGTGATATCATTCCTGGCATTTGGTCTTCAGTTGAATACAAGCGTCCATTCCGTCATTCAATATTCAGCCGTTGTCCATTAAAGAATTTCCGCGTCCATAATCAAAAGACCTAATTCATATAATAGTATTAGCACCAAATTAAAAGAATACATCATAGCATACAAAAATAGGCTAGTTTCCTGCAATAGATTAGCGGTCAACAGTTTTCAATTATGCCAACAAAACATCATCATGTTCCGAAAATATCAAATCCGTATCGCTTATCAGTATTTTTCATCCATATGATTTTCTTTGTAAATTCGTTATATTGAGTATGATGTATCTCGGTCACGCTTTAATTGTGACTGCTCATATGAAATACAATGGTTCATACGACCACTAGGCCCGAGTTAAGCGACATTAGACACGTTACGTAACCTAACACCATAGATCTTGTACGCTAAGCTCGTATTTTGCTATCAGCATGCGATATGTAGAGCCAAGTTTGAGTAACTTTGAGTGGAGGCGCTTGATAATATAGCCTTGTTTTATGAGTTTCGGCAATGCTATTTTATGACGTGGATAAAATCGTCACATTTCACACAGGATCTAGCAAATGTTACGAAGCGAGATATGTATACGCCATATGCAGGTCCCTCTGGTACATTACTGATGTTGTTATACGCTTAACTGTAGCTTTACTGAACTGATAAATATAGCAATGCAAATACACGAAGACGACCAACAGTCACTTGCGCTAGTTACACAACTGATTTGTTCACAGTCCTACTAAACAAACTCTGGTCCTTCTAATGTCGTTCTGTCCATATTTATACATTGGGAGATAATATTCAAATTACGTGATTAAGTAATTACGTGATGTTCGGTACAGGAGTGCAGAACATCAAGGTGTATATTCAGGCAATGTAGGGAATAAACGGCTTGCCGAATGTTTGCCTATACCAACCATTATTAAACTATTAACCAATAACGCTGACAAAGCGCAGCTTTCCGATACACTCAGCTAACATGTTCATTCTAGAATATAATAAATAATCTGAAATTAAACAACTGGTAACAAATACAAGACATTCTAATACATTGTGATATTATCATCATCATAACAAATGTGTGATTCGCGGTGTATTTATTGGAAGACTTTATTCATAAAGTAGTATAAATGGTATACCTCCGCAACATATATCCATAATCAGCATATCCCATGTTTTATTATTAGTTATTGTTAGTTGCTTTGAATGCGTTTTATGTCCACCGGCTGATGATGACAGGCTGTTTTACCTGCATTGCGTTTTCCGACAGTCCACATTCCGTCCTTGTAGTCGCATGCAAGTCTAATTAATATATTTCGCAATAATATCTGATTACGTCAGGGATCATCCCTGAATTTAAATTCTCGTTCCTGAAATTCAGCGCCTCCATTTCTGTGTGTACAGAACGTTCGTTAAGTACCAAAGGTCCCAGAAATTTCTTATTCACTATGTATCTAAATATTTTTAAGACGACACTTTCTTGATAAAGCACAAATACCTGCGCTAGATGGGACAGTTGCAAAATGGCATTAGTATATATAATAATTATTCATTTTTTTCATTAGAAAAACAATTATTCAATTATTTCAGTATATCAGCTTAATGATATATGCAAAGGTTATCAGCTCATGTGTGGACGATAGGGCAAGTTGAAATTATGCAACCCAGTAGCTGATCAGCTGAAGTAGGGCTCTTCGTTGTTATCTCAATAATGTGCAACTACACGGATCTTTGGTGAAAGTAATATGAGACGGACTACTTACCGGAAGCTGATTTTCCATACCTCCGACGTGAGAGAGCTGCATGATTCAGGGGGAGATCATATCTTTTCCGGAAAGGGCTACTGCTTTATTTTAGCGTATTTAGACTTGAGAGATTTATCATTAATGAGTGAGACTAGTAATATTCACACCAATTCAGCTGCAATCTTTGCGTTCCAATGTCTCCTTGCTCTTTGTTACAATTGAAATAAGCATGGGAGCTAATTGACATCATTGATTAATTTATCGCTAAGCAACACAGGATGTTTAAATCCGGCACACTGAAATCAAGTTTTATCATTATTTGAGATATTCGAATTTGACAATAAAACGACGAGCGAGTGGATCGAAAGTCAAGCCAATGCAAATGTTCTCGTACTTCATGTATTAAAATTAACGACATCACGAATATAAACAAAATCTTGCAAATAATTCTCTTCGCAGACGACACAAGTGTTGTGTACTCTGATAAGAACATCTCTAATGTTTTCGATACTATGGGTAGGGGACTAGACGAGATTTATAATTGGCTGTCTTCTAATCGGTTGTCACTGAATATCAAGAAAACAAAGTATATGTTAATTAAACCCAACACGAAAATGCCTTCCGGAAATTTACCTTCACTGTTCATATCAGGCATCGAGATTGATATAGTTCAACAATTTAAATTTTTAGGTATCATATTCAACAGCACTTTAAATTGGACCGCTCATATTAATTATATCTGCAGCAAAGTGTCACGTAATATTGGCATTGTTAATCACATAAAGAATTCTATAAATAAAAAATCATTATATATTTTATACTACTCGCTGATCTTTCCATATTTGTCATATGGAATTACCTTGTGGGGTAACATTTATCCAACTCATTTGTACCCTCTATCTATCCTTCAGAAACGTGCCTTGCGTATTATAACTTTTTCAAAAAAACGTGACCACACGGAGCCATTGTTTCGGAAATTAGAAATATTAACCCTTTCTCAGCTTAACCAGTACTGCCTTCTTCGACATGTCCATGCGTTCATTCACCATTCATATCGGCTTCCACTTAACTTTCAAAACTATTTTACTAGACAAGCTGCTGTTCATCAGTATCAGACAAGAACACGAAATATTAATTTATATCGACCCTTTCATTACTCCAATCTTTCCTATTATACTTACAAGACAGCGGGACCTCGAGAATGGAACAAAATACCCCCGCACCTAAAGACCATAAACTCCTGCTCACTTTTTAAATCTAAGTTAAAACTATATCTACTTCATTTGTAAGTGATTTCGCGCTCTTTCGCAAGTACAGCCTGGCCAGATTTAGATTTAGGTCACCTACCATGAGCAATAGAAATGAATACATGCCTGTTACTCTGGGATAGAACAAGTCCTTTGGACTTTATTCCCGCCTCGATCATGCTATTTAACAATCCATTCTTGCCTAAATCTTCCATTTATGTAAAATTGATATGTAATATTGTATTTCCATGGTGAATAAATCTAATCTAATCTAAAATAACTTGCCAAATTAATAGTATTTGCATTTCCTCATTGGGCGTGTTGTTTTACAGTGTACGTAGTCTATTAATGATTCTAAATGAACAATAAGTTGAGGACATGTTAGAAGCCCCAACTATAGAAGAGAAGACGCATTTCTTGTAGGAAAATGCTTCCCAATCTATCAATTAAGTGGTTTGGAATCTCAAGGGTTTCTTTTTCCGCTTAGAAAAACATTGTGGTTGTGATACTATTGTTGCCGCCTACAAGGGCTTCCTTCGAGAAAAGAGTCGAGACAAACGCGAAGCCGTTCATGCGCACTCAGCGGACTTAACAATATTAGGTTTGCTGCCTCGTTCTTGACGATAGTCCATCTCCATTATTCGGGACACGAGGAGAAGCAAACACAAAGGTATTGAAGGTAAAGGTTAGTTAATGTCAATTACTCTATATCTCATATGCCCATATACATAGAGTCTGAAAATGCTGCAAAGCATTAACGGCTCTTCAAAGGAATGGACCCTGTTTGTGAGCAGATCACGTCTTATACAGACAGATTAAGAAGTCGGAAAATTGATTAATTTGCTAACTAATGATTGATTTCTCTATTTAGACTCATGCCCCATCAATTCTATGTTTGGATCGCTTCGCATGTCGGAGAGTATATTGAGAATACACAGAGGTGATACAACACTTTCAAGAGAAAACGACACTGTATTCTTTCAGAACGTTTATACCGAACACATGTTGATTACCAGTATTGCTTGCTTTCACGATATATTTGTCAAGATATATGCTGTATGTGTTCGTGAAACCTGCATGTCAATAACTGTATAAATCGGTCTGATTAGACAACTAAGATAAAGAAGTGGAAGACAGAGACTGAAAATATACAAAGAAAAGTGTATATGCGACACAATGTAGATAATAAAAGCGAGAAATAAAGGCAACGAGGTCAATGAAGGAGATCAGCTGATATGAATGACTCAGCTGGTTCAAAAACCCTTCCAGTGATCTCGGCATAAACCGAATATTCGTAACCGATGCAAGACACATGTATATGTTGCAAACAACAATATACTTATGTTTCTCAAATGTTGCAATAGATACGTCTGTATAACATGACAAGTTGTAAATCAATGACAGCTCGTGATATTGGGAATTGATGTTGTCTGGACATTTCTATTACCATGTCCAACAGTTGTTCAAGATGAATGTTGTCTTCCTCTCGTGACAGTTGGCAAATCTGAAGAGCCTAGGGCAGAAGTGGCAATCAAAATGGTGGCCAGCGAATTAATGACAGCCTTTGGAAGTTTGACCTCTGAGTATCTGAGTATGTACAGTATACAAACAATGCTTAAGATGCATTAATGGCAAGATTCATAGCTACCAGATAGAGATCTATGAAACATCGATCAAGCAAACATTTATATAGATATGTTATCTCTATGAAATAAAATACGATCTGGCTCTTATTCGCCTATGTACATGTCATAGTGTAATTCCGCGGATGGTAATACTGCTCATTTCAACCGTCAGTTGATTATCTGTTAAATCATATACCACATTATTGATCATGCTGATACCAGCCCTGGTCTGAAGCTTATCAAAATTGGGTTAAATATAATAGGTCATTTAGACTCCAGACGGCATTATTATTAGCAGTACCAGTTTCCACATGTAACTGATTCTTAAAATCTTTGAAACATCATAAGAATGTTCAAATGGAAGATCGTTAGATGTCGGAGGAAGATTTTGTTTGTATATCACCCTGCTAATATTGAGTAGTGTTTTGTATTTTGCCAATGCGTAGGACCAAAAATGTCATTACCGCAAAAGTAACACTATTACGATCGCCTGGCATTACTTTGCACACTTGAGCAAATTGCTGAAGGCAAATTGTCTGGCAGATACTGAGATGCTATTGTTATCTACGATGCTACTCGTAATGTTGGCTAGGTTCTAATGAAGCCAGGATGAAACTAAAGGACGTACTTTTTTTTACACGGGACGACCTCTGACGATTGCAGGTGCCACTTGTTATAATGAGGTCTAATTTGATTTAACTTGGTTCTCAAATTAAATGTGCCGTGATCATTTGCTTCGGTTACCGTGGTACAGGTCTCGGAGGGGCAAGATTTTGTAAAAGGAAGATGATTCAAAGGCGACGTGATATACAAGTGGACTGTGGCTTGGTGATAAAGTGGTGATTCTCGGCCCTACATCCTACTCTATTCCACGGACAGCTCGAAGAGTTATCGATCTCGTGCCGAATGAACGAAACGTAGAGCTAACACAAATTGGCCTCCGGCGAGTCGTGGCGAATGAGGCGAGAGAAACACACTGTAGCAATCTTTACCTTGCAAGAGAGCTTTATATTGCCCAATGTAAGGAGGTAGCACTTTTTGCCAACATAACAGTGTGAAGACAAGCTTATAACCGCGGGGCCTAACCTCGACTTAGCACCTCTCAGAATGTGCAAACAGCTGGTTCACCGTTGCTATCAGGTTGGAACCAGCTTTGTTGGCTTCCGTGAGAGCAAAATAAATAACAGAGCGCTCAAAGAGGCGTATATACAGTCATTAAGCTCCATCTGACTGAAATTCCATCATCGAAAGCGCAGCAGTATTTTTTATACTGTTCAAAAGCTGTATTGTACACAGAAAGCACTATATATTTTCCGTGTTTCAATCGGAAAAGTAACCTATTATGAATACGATTTCTCCGAGAATATTAGATTAGATGGAATATGTTGGTTGAGGAAGTGGGTTACATATATGTACTACGAGTATTATCAGTCTAAATTTCCTAAAAGTACATACACACAACATATGATGTCCCACAGTAATCACATCACTATACACTAATTTATCAGGGATGAGATTCGTTTCTTGCACGTATACTGAATGCGATTCATTCAGTTTTGTTTTCACCTTGAAAACTATTGACCATACCAGGGTCTGTATGATGAGTCTTTATTGCCCTAACATTGTTTTTCGAAAGTTTTTTTCCAGTTAACCTGGTTCACTCTAAGTTTCCGAATCTCTAATGGCGCGACTATTTAATATAACAATCATCACCTTTAATATACATATTTTCATGGAGTTGAGGTCAGATTCCTGTACCACTTAGACAAAAACTGTCAAAAGTTCCCACATGATTTATGCGGCAACATCCCGGAGTCTCCCAAAGCAAACCCGTATAAATAACCCACAGAATCATTGTACTGCTGGTACTGTTTTGCTGCTGGATATGCCTGCTGTTTGTCTGCTTGGTGTATAGTGAATCGATGCCTTCTTATATTGAACTATGGAATCCATGGATAATTATATACCAAGATAAAATATGTACTGGTGTGACGCGCATGATTCAACGCAGAACGAAGGCGTCAATAATTCTGAATTAGTAGTAGTTGTTGTATAGAATACCTCTTCCCAATCTGAACTATTCTGAGCGGTAATCACTAGAACGTACACACACGATTTGAAATTGCTATTACAATAATGATTAGTAATTTTAGCTAAGATTGTTCTATTTAATGCGCAGTCTCAATCAGTATTCCATGCCACGAAGATCTCACAGTGAAACATATTCTTATCGACTGTATAGATATTAAGATAATAAGAGGTTCTTCTTATCGAGCAACTACGTTAGATGATCTTTTTAGTCGGGTGAAAGAAGACAGAAATCGGTTTGTTGCATAAGTTTTAAAGTATGTATGTTTTAATGTGTTGGATTACTAAGTTATTAACTTGAATACTAGAATTGTGTTTGATCGTCGCTATATAGCTGAAATATTGCTGAATGCGACGTTAAACCTTAATTATCTCTCTCTCTCTCTCGCTCTCTCTCTACTTAATGCGCGAATTTCAAGACCAATAAACATTCACATCCGATGTCATTAGAGCAATAATAATGCTACACATTCTGTATGACAATGCAGCAAATTCTCTGACAATTCTACTCATTTCTTTGGCAGTTAATGTACAATATATTATCAGCGTTGTTTTCTGATATTCTTTGATTTTCGCGATGCGAAATACCAACCCATTACATGTACTTTGTGATGCAGGATATATTTACGGCGATAATGCCAAGAGTTGCATTTGCTTTGGATATATCATGTATATGTTAATGTGAATGTCATTAGGAATGGATCCCTACTCTATGCAAATATTTCGACTTTATGTTTTAAAACCATTGAATTACTAATATTTTCTGGCATTAATTGGACAACGAATTCACGTTTATGTGCGTTCACCGAGGTTATAGTTTATATACAGTTTATTCTCATACTCTTGAGACACAACTCCGCTCTTATCTATCGCTTCTACACAAGCATCATGACACATTCTTGGTACGTTTAGCTAGAATTCTGTCACAAATGGACTGGTCAATTCTACACAAATAGATGTATCACACCCTTGAGGTTTGCTCCCGAACTGGTGCAATATTTCACAGCTTCCGAGGCTTTGGGTGTCTCAGAAAGCGCTTGATAGACCACTGGTTTAGAGAAAAACGAACACGATACTTTAGAGGGGAACGTAGGAAATCAATAGAGAGAATCGACCTCTGCGCTTGATTCAATCCAAGTATTATTTCTTGACACATACTAGAGTTAGAATGATTTATAGAACACAATTATACTGATGTGTACTGTCACATTAAACATAGCGCAGGGTACATATAACGTAAACACCACGCAGTCTCTATAACTACATGTAGGTACCGGTACATAGCAGGATAACGTTAAGAACAGTCTGTAGGATGGGTAGCCCGCTATTTACTTTAGCATGCAATGGTCACAAGGGTGTGGAGGGTGAAATCCAGTATAAGGCATATTGGATTTATTCCAAGATTTGAAACAAAACGATCAAACACAATCGATTCACTTCTATAGATATTAGAGCCCATTTGCCTATGATAATATTGCTGCTAAAAAGCTTCAGCTTGTATACAATCTAACGATATTGATTTTTCCATATATTCAAGTAATAATACCTATTTTTAATGAACTTCTCTCATATACTTGTATTCAGAAGCGAATGTAAACCTACCTTTACATCGACAGAAAGTGCGACTGTTTCACAGCATCAGCGAAAATGAAACAATGTTGGAATATAACCGATATGGTTAATCCACAACGTGGTCTCCACAGATTCTCTATTCAGTATTCCGAAGGATTGCGAACAATATATCGATATTTCCCTAATATCATGGATTCACTGTCAAAAGTGTCATGTACGAAGTGCCTCCGTAAAGTCTTGGTGAGTTTGGGATCAGCCAAAGCTTCTGATGGGTGTTGGAGCCATGACACGTTCCGGCTTGACCGATGTATAGCCAGTTCGAATATATCAGTGCCGGAGAAATCCTCCACTGTAGATCCGTTGAAAGCGAAAGGCAAAACACTGTCGCATGGCTTGAGCGAAGTCAATTGCATTAGCTTAGGGAATTTGGCGCATGGAAATACGGACGTCTATTGTGGTCAGCCATAATAAGTGGGAAATGTGCCCGCCACATAGCATTGATTTCGAGCAGGATGTAGCAATAGAAATACTTGACAGGAGGGCGGCCGCAATAGTAACGCATTATGGACTCTGCAACTTGCCATCAGAAAAAAATGTCGGCACGAGGCATTTCCATGATGCAGATCAAGTGAATTCGACTCAACGTAGCTAAGAGCGACACAATTTATCACCCATGACCAATCTCTTTGCAAAAAAACGTAGTTTATCATGCTTCAAATTAAACATGTCTGAGGCAAGGTGACTGATGAACAACCCAGTTGAATAACACACTCGAGTTACAAGTACAATTGCACAAGCCCGAAGGAGGCAAGTACAATTGCACAAGCCCGAAGGAGGCAAGTACAATTGCACAAGCCCGAAGGAGGCAAGTACAATTGATCAAGCCCGAAGGAGGCATATATTTTGGTTTATAGATGTAGCCTACATGACCGCATATCTTAAAACTCCGACAACCTTGACTATTTTGTTATCAGACAGTTGAACGGTCAACGTAACATCGTTAACGTAGAAACCGGCATCTCAGACACTGGTCCTAAATTAGACCGATAAGCAAGAGGTGGGTAAAATTGACGTCTGGCGACTAAAAGCAACCATATGACTTTACAGGAAATCTTCTCTCGGTTCCTCACATTCAGTCCCGAGAATACGGTTGATTCTGGGACGTAGTCTTAGTATCTCAACCGAGCTTTTATTACAGCTGTTGATGTGGAGACAATGAAGTATATCCACACGGCCCCTAGCGCCGGCTTAAGCCTAATGCATTTCAAATTGATTTTTTTTTAAATTTATATCCATTAAATAACCAACAGACCGAAATCCGATTTCAGGTTATTAAAACTATTTACAAAGTGCATGGGGCGGAGATTTAAGAAGATACGCATTGTGCGGGCTACATGACAAGTGTAACTGCATTATTGTAGAGACATTGTTGAAAATTGGTAAAAAGGGGAAAAATCAATTTCGGTTCATTCATTTACTAAAAGTATGTCCATTGTCAAAGAGCCATGTATATGTTTTTAAATCTCAATTTAATTGAAATAACATGGTAGACGGGAAAATATAAGTAAAGTTATGTCTTGTGCATTATAAAAAGAACGAACCGGGTGATCCTCATTAATTAATTTGTTAACCCTATCAGGCCTGGGGTGGGGGGGGGGCGTCATTATGCTCTCCTATCATTTTTTTGGCACTATCTCCGGGGCAAAAAACATTGAGAGCTGACACTCAGTGACATAGTAGTTCATCATATTGGGGTCATTTTGAGCCCTCCAGCAGAGGATCATGTGGGGTACCAGAAAAGTGATGTTTTCGTCATTAATACCCACTAATTTATTTTATCATGCAGTTTTTGCGGAGAAATTACATAAATAAAAAATCTGACCGAAAAATCGATAAAAAAATGCCTTTTTTGAAAATGACGTCATCAAAGCGACCGTCTTGGGGTTTATGTTTTGCATTTTCTGGTAGAGCCTGACCCAAGGGTATAGTGTGGTAAGTTTCAGCTTACTAGCTCAAAGGGTAAGAATAATAATTAGTGGGGAGGCGAATTGCCCCCTCACCAGGCTTGGACAGGTCTGGCTAGATAGGTTAACTAAATCTGATCTGAAAATTTGAGTAAAACATATTTATGCATCTAAATCTAACTCCCTTATTATTTGTCCATTTTCATGTACATAAACAACATTATCTTGGATAGCGAGGTGACGATTCTCCAATTTATATACATGTACAAGAACAACTCTATGTTGGATAGAGAGGTGATCAGTCTCCACCTTATATACATTCACATGAACAATTCTATATCGGATAGAGAGGTGATCGGTCTCCACCTATATACATTCACATGAACAATGTATATCGGATAGAGAGGTGATCGTCTCCACCTTATATACACCACATGAACAATTCTATATCGGATAGAGGTGATCGGTCTCCACCTTATATACATTCACATGAACAATTCTATATCGGATAGAGAGGTGATCGGTCTCCACCTTATATACATTCACATGAACAATTCTATATCGGATAGAGAGGTGATCGGTCTCCACCTTATATACATTCCATGAACAATCTATATCGGATAGAGAGGTGATCAGTCTCCACCTTATATACATTCACATGAACAATTCTATATCGGATAGAGAGGTGATCAGTCTCCACCTTATATACATTCACATGAACAATTCTATATCGGATAGAGAGGTGATCGGTCTCCACCTTATATACATTCACATGAACAATTCTATATCGGATAGAGAGGTGATCAGTCTCCACCTTATATACATTCACATGAACAATTCTATATCGGATAGAGAGGTGATCAGTCTCCACCTTATATACATTCACATGAACAATTCTATATCGGATAGAGAGGTGATCGGTCTCCACCTTATATACATTCACATGAACAATTCTATATCGGATAGAGAGGTGATCGGTCTCCACCTTATATTCGTGTGCATGCACAATTCTATGTTGGATCGAGACGTGAGCAGTCTCCAACTTATATACATGTACTTGAACAATTCTAAGTTGGACAGAAAGGTGAGCAGTCTCCACATTATATACATTCACATGTACAAATATATGTTGGATAGAGAGGTGATCAGTCTCTATTTATATACATGAACAATTCTATGTCGGATAGAGAGGTGAGCAGTCTCCACCTTATACACATGTACATGAACAATTCTATGTTTGATAGAGAGGTGAGTTGTCTTCACCTTATACACATGTACATGAACAATTCTATGTTTGATAGAGATTAGCAGTCTCCCCCGTATATACAAGTGCGTGAACTATTTTATGTTGGATAGAGCCGAGCAGTCTCCACCTTATATACATGTGCGTGGACAATTTTATGTTTGATAGAGATGAGCATTCTCCATCTTATATACATGTACATGCACAATTATATGTTGGATAGAGAAGGGCAGTCTCCACCTTATATACCTGTACGTGAGTAATTTTATGTTGGATAGAGAGGGGATCGGCCTCCACCTTATATACATGTACATGAACAATTTTATGTTGGATAGAGAGGCGAGCAGTCTCCAAATTATATACATGCACCAGAACAATTATATGTTAGATAGAGAGATCAACAGTCTCCACCGTATATACAAGTACGTGAACAATTTTATGTTGGATAGAGGCGAGCAGTCTCCACCTTATATACATGTACGTGAACAATTTAATGTTGGATAGAGGTGAGCATTCTCCACCTTATATACATGTACATGTACAATGCTATGTTGGAAAGAGAAGGGTGGTCTCCACTTTATATACCTGTACGTGAGCAATTTTATATTGGGTAGAGAGGTGATCGGTCTCCACCTTATATACATGTACATGAACACTTCTATGTCGGTTAGAGAGGTGAGAAGTCTCCACCTCATATACATGCCCAATTTTACGTCGGCACTTTATATACCTGTACGTGAGCAATTTTATATTGGGTAGAGAGGTGATCGGTCTCCACCTTATATACATAAACAATTCTATGTTGGATAGAGAGGTGAGCAGTCTCCACCTTATATACATGTACTTGAACAATTCTATGTTCGATAGAGAGGTGAGCAGTTTTCATCTTACATACATGTACATGAACAATTCTATGTTGGATGGAGAGGTGAGCAGTCTCAACATTGTATACATGTACATGAACAATTCTATGTTGGATAGAGAGGTGAGCAGTCTCCACCTTATACACCCGTACATGAACAATTCCTTGTTGAGTAGAGAGGTGAGCAGTCTCCGCCTTATATACATGTATATGAACAATTCTATGTTGGATAGACAGGTGAGCAGTCTCCACTTTATATACATGTGCATGAACAATTCTATGATGGATAGACAGGTGAACAGTCGCCACCTTATACAAATGTACAAGAACAATTCTATGTTGGATAGAGAGGTGAGCAGTCTCCACCTTATATACATGTACAAGAACAATTATATGTTGTATAGAGAGGTGAGCAGTCGCCACCTTATGTACATGTACATGAACAATTCTATGTTGGATACAGAGGTGAGCTGTCTCCACCTTATATACATGTGCTTGAACAATTCTATGTTGGACAGAGAGGTGAGCAGTCTCCAGTTTATATACATGTGCATGAACAATTCTATTTTGGATAGAGAGGTGAGCAGTCTCCAGCTTATATACATGAACAGTTCTTTGTTGGATATAGAGGTGAGCTGTCTCCACATTATAAACATGTACATGAACAATTCTATGTTGGATAGCGAGGGGAGCAGTCTTCGTCTTATGCATGTACATGAACAATTATATGTTGGATATAGAGGTGAGCAGTCTCCGCCTTGTATACGTGTACATGAACAATTCTATGTTGGATAGAGAGGTGATCGGTCTCCACTGTATATACATGTACATAGCATACCGAGGGAAATAATATAAATCATTGTATGCAGTCTAAAACGTAACAAGTACACGTTGTGTGAGTTGATCGAGATACAAGTTTATGGTGGAATAGTTCTGTTCATGTTGTCGCATAGTATGAAACTCATCTTTAAATTGTGACAAAGCTTCGGTCAAAGGGAACTAACATTATAGTTCACTACGCGTAGCAATTAAATTTGCTGACTCGTGTTTCCGTTACAATCATACAATATGTTAACTGAAAACATAACCTAAAAACTAAAAAAGCGTAGTCTACAATAACGACCGATTGTACCGCCGATATTTTTGTTTCGCGCAATATAAAATATCACAATCGTTGAATATAACGATTTATTGAACGAATCATGGTAGGCTTTCATCCAAGGAGAATACGAGAAATTTACATGGGGTATAATAATGGATACAGGTATCTTCCGCTCAGCCCTATCTGGCTTGAGGAATGTGGGACGTATCGGAGTATTTGGGGAAACTCCCTTCTCCGGTTCGCGAAATATTTTTCGTACTTCTTTGCCCTGGGAGCTGAATATCCAACAAAATATCTTGAGATAAAACATAAAACGCAAAAGTTAAACACTTTCAAGATGGCCGTTCTGGACGTCACAGTGATGTACCGTACTCTTTGTTAGATTTTCTTATTTCATTTATTTATACTGTTTTCTCCGGAAAAAACTCTTAATTAGGAAATAATTATTTGATGCTGACCAAATGAATCCCTCACCGTATGCATCAAAAGGCGAACATTTTGAATAAAAACTACGAAAACGCATTTTTTTCAGTAACACCCTCATGGCCGTCGTTTGAAATTGCCCATGATACTACGCTTGGAGAAGTAAGCAAATGGACCCAAATTACCATAATGTGAAGCCACGTTTTTACTTATCGGAGATAGTATAGAAAGTTCGGTCAAACGCTTGGCAAGGTTAACCTTTCAGTTTCGTTTGACCATCAACTTTGACGGTGTCAATGCTGCATTCAATATTCTCGGGTATCTTTCGAGGTACAATCGAAATAGAAATGACTTTTAATGATAATGATTGTGAACCTGTCCTATAGATAAATTGTACTGATTGACTATTATTGGTATTTTCTTGGATTCTGTTGTGTAGATTCGAGAAAATTGTGTTTCTAAACGATTCTAAACTTGTGAACATGACCTACGGATGCCTTTCGAATTTACACTTAGATTGGTTGATATGAATGGATAAATGTTCGTTTGAGAATTCATGCATTTACAAGGCTGCTGTGTATTCCCCTATTCCGTTGACTTTCGTTTTTACCCCTCAGCCCATAGGGCTGTGGGGTCTTGTCGTTGCCATGTACGTACGTCCGTCCGTCCTAGCGTCCGTCCGTCCGTCCGTCCTAGCGTCCGTCCGTCCGTCCTAGCGTCCGTCCGTCCGTCCTAGCGTCCGTCCGTCCGTCCGTCCGTCAACATTTTCTTGTCCGCTAAATATCTTCAGATCTATGAAGTCGGGCCTGACCAAACTTTGGTGAGAGCTTCCTGAATGTTGACAGATGAAATGATTAGATTTTCAGATGGCTATGATGATGTCATGATTTTTAATTATTTTTTTTATTATTTATTGATGGCGTAGCTTTTGCACTGTTATCTATGCCCATCAACATGTTCTTGTCCACTGAATATCTGCAGATCTATGAAGTCGGTCTGACCAAACTTTGGTGAGAGCTTCCTGAATGTTGACAGATGAAATGATTAGATTTTCAGATGGCTATGATGATGTCATGATTTAAAAAAAAAAAAATTATTATTTATTGATGGCTTAGCTTCTGCACTATTATCTATGCCCATCAACATTTTCTTGTCCGCTAAATATCTGCAGATCTATGAAGTCGGGCCTGACCAAACTTTGGTGAGAGCTTCCTGAATGTTGACAGATGAAATGATTAGATTTTCGGATGGCTATGATAATTTCATGATTTTTTATTTTTTTAAATTTTTTAATTTATTGATGGCTTAGCTTGTCATCTATATCTATATTTATGTATACTTTTGTCTTTTTGAATTTGGTGCTAATACTGTTATATGGAAATGGAATAGGTCTTTGGATTATGGACGCGGATATTCTCTAATGGACGACGGCTGGATTATGAATGACGGACTAGACGCTTGTAATTTACACTGTTATCTATGCCCATCGGGAACCCTTGGTTGCATGTTTCGTCGTGAATTTTGAAGGTTCCCTGATACAAGAAAGCCTGGTCCATTCATGATTATTATTGAATGAAGGACAACATTTTTCTTAAATTTTGCTATTAAATCATTCTATTCTACATCATATGATTTATTCTAAAACTTTTGCATGAACCATATTTGTGTCCACACATTTAACTGGTACAACATAATGCTTCAATTTTTGTCACCAAACATGTTACTGTACCTTGGAAATTATGTAAAACGAGTGATTAGGAGAGCCCATTTTTAGCCTGACTGTGTGCAATTTTGAATCAGTTTGCATACCTGGAGCTCCCCCCCCCCCCAATAATGATAACGGTTGGCCTGTGTCAATAAGTGTGTTTACTTATCACACTTGTGCAATGCATAAATTGCCACTGATAAAGCTACACTTCCTTGCATGCTGTAATCCCAGCACATCACTCACGTGAAACCGAAGTCTGTTATATACGGTATCCAGGGATTTTTTGCAGGTTCCGATCCCAAACTCCCAGTTCCTTTTCGTAATTCATTATTGAGGGTCCAATTTTTTTAAGTGAATTTCGGCGCAAAGAGCCTGTGATCAATCACAAAACAGAGGTTTATTAACATGAAATTCAATACCCAGCTATGCAATCGGATCGATATTGAGGCTTCCAGAAGCTTTTTCTAGGAGTATTTCCTTCAGAAATCTTTCCAAATTGAACAAAAACAACACTTTCATTTTTTGTTTCATTTGAGTTTTGGGTGCCCATATGTTTTCCAAAACTAGACTGGCTCTAGATGCAGCCCTGATCCTACTTGACTAAAAAAAAACAGGCTGAGGGGTCCACGCACCTTTTAGGTGCTTGCCTGCAATTCATGTTGGAAGCTGTCACAGCAAGTCACACTATCAAGTTTTAATTCATACATCTGTACTCGTAGAACAGTTGTCTCTGAAAGAGTGCCTAGTTGCTTCAGTGACACTGTATCTGCGAAAAAATGGCGTCAAAAAGGATTTAAATTAGCGAGATATTCTGTTCCTTCCTGGAAATTCGGGACGTTGTAATTTAGCTTTTCCGTATTGCCGTATTACAACAGAGAGCTATATCGCTGCCAGGGGAGCATGAATGAAATAACTTTGTACACCACTTACAACCCCGCAACACTGTGCATTATTGTTCATACATTGCGCTAGGTTTCCTCTTTATGTGTTTACTTTCAATATTTTCATATTGGCATATCACGGCAGATGGCACCAAAGGCCTATACTAAAATAAAACTCATCACGTTGTTTGTACTTCCCGTAACAACACATATGAAACCGGTCATAAGGATGCATTGTGGATGGTATTAACCAAGGCAACATTTGAGGCGTGGGACAAGACTATTTTGCAGTATTGTTTGCTCGAGTACGTAGATGAGTCAATTTTCTTGAAATGAACAATTTTTCAAACAAATTTGTGACGAATTGCTCTGCCCACGCTCATATTCCAGGTACACAATTTTTCAGGGAACAGCTGCAGAACGCACGTTTGAGCTATAGATGTATATCGTTTCCAATAACGTCACAAATTCACATGCATGTATGAGCAATATGTTGCATATCCGTTCAAGACCTAGTCAAATCCTCGACGCCGTTCCTCATGCATACACATTGTAGATATTCCTCGCCGACGGAAATGATTTGGTCAGACTTTCTTTTACGCATCGCGTCAAACCGCCTATCTTTAACATACGCGGATTTTACTACGATTTGAAAAGTTTTGTTGAATTAAAAAGATACCGGACAGTTCATACCTGGTGCAGGATGTTGTAGGATGTACGTTTGCAGAGGAGAGTGTTACGTTTGACCGAACTATTAGTCACAAGGTGTATTCCATGCCATGAAGATCTCACGGTGAAACATATTCTTATCGAATGCATAGATTTTGAGATTGTAAGAGATGCTTCTTATCGAGCGACTACTTTGGAAAATCTTTTTAGTCGGGTCCGGGAGGATTGCGTCATGGGTTATTTGAAAGAAATGGGTTTGTTACATAAGATTTAATGTGTGTAGGTATAAATGCGTTGGATTACTACGTTATTGGCTTGAGTGCTTGATCGTCGCTATATATAGCTGAAATGTTGCTGAACGCGACATTAATCCTGTCTCTCCGAACTATTTTAACGGGTGCGGGTTCTATAATGTCATACACGAAGAATTAATAAGCAATATCTTACATAAAAGTATAAGAAGAGAGACTGATATAGATGAATTCGCCGTTTTATATGCCTTGCAATATCTTTAATGCTAGAAGTGATTCTCAGAGAGAAGTTATACAAGAAGACAATTCCATTCGAATATTACACATCCAAATTCAGACAGATCGGTCGAGCCGAGACTCTATGTTAAGATTATGAAAACAAGACAACTGAAGAACATGTCTGGGTGTTTCGTTCTTGTTCTTGGTTAACCCCTCTTGGTTGCTATACAAGCAATTCGAGAAAATCTGCATAGATTGCTCTTAGCGATGTAAGACAACGCCGAGATGTGATGAAACATACAATCCCAAAAGGGTAATCGACTAGCGTTGATCCATGGTAAAAAAAAGCAGGTAGCTGAATTGCTTCTTCCAGACATCTAGGATATAGAAGCTAAAAAGTCAAAAGATTAAATACCCTCGAAGTTAACTATCACCGAGATAATCGTGTTCTGCTGTGACATTCTGTCTTCCAAGCCATATGTTATCAAATAACAATGATTAAACGGGGGCACAAATGGTCCATTTCTAATTTGAGTCTAGCGCCAATGGAATGAAATTAATGTGACATCCCTATACTACACGCAAGACGGTCATCATAGCAAGGACTGACAATGGTCGAGCCTGCTCCTCGTAACTATCGAATTGTTCATAAAACACATCATGGTCAATAGCATCTGTTGCCCTTCGCGGAACAAGGTTGATTACAACATGAGTTAATAAGAAAACCTTCCAGGCCCAGGTCTGGCTACATTGACAGCCTCATTCCCCAAGGAGGCCAGGCAGGTATATCCTTAATAAAGCAAGATTAATCGTGTCTAGTTAAAATTGATCGGGGTTAAACGAAGCAAGCTGATGTCGCCACAAACGCCCAATAGCAGGTCATTGACAATATGTTCACAGAACGGTTGGCTAGAGTAGGATATATAACAACGTGTTTTGATAGAATAAGCTACATTTTCCCATAATTAGATGATTCCTTGATATATGGAATGACACATGTAGGCAATATATTTGTAGATACAGATCATATTAACTAGATAATAGAACAGCATTTAATGAGTTACATGTTGGCGATTTCATGAGGTGGACGTCATGAGACAACCCTTGAAATACACGTGCATACATTTGATGCCAATGTCACATATTAATAAGCTGTGTTACTCTAACCTACGAAGCTAGAAGACCTGAAAGATGACGTGAAGATCGAATGGCAAAGTGTTACATTTGGTAGTTTTTTTCTCTCTTTTTTTTGCGTACAATTTGTCCTCTGGATTGCGATGGACATCCAATCATTTTCTCTCTCTCTATCTCTCTCTCTCTCTCCACCACCTTCCCACACGTGCATACTTGGCTTTATTGTGGATCCAAATCACCACTATCGTGTTCTATATACAACACTGCTTTATTCAGGTTACACAGACTCCAAAGCGTGGTAATATTCAGTCTGTATCGATCTGTGAGAAATTCCTTCAGCCGCCTAAAGCCGTGGATAGATCCGCGCGGAAAAGCCTATGCTGTGTTCCACTTCATCCTGTCCATTGATGCGTACAGACCGAGCATTTCGTGAATAGCCGGTTAGATAGAAAACCTTCGCCTTTCAAAATTTTCCAGAAGCCGCAGACCATACATTACAAATAGCCAATGCCTGTGTTTCCTGGATACATCAATATTTTCCCAGGTTGGTCATTGTTCACAGAGCCATCACGTTTTAAAAACTCACCCCGTGCTAGTCCGTGGAACCCCAGCCATTCTCGTTAATTATTCTAGTGTTGTCGCCTTAATGCGTCATTCAAGCTTTTCAACAGTGGCTTGACAATACGAGATGATAAATTTTGCTATATAAGCTGCTCAAATTCCACAAAACCGTCAAGTTTATCTAGACTTGTAAAGCGCTGAAATATAATCTCCAGAGAAAACAAACGTGAAGTGTTGCAATCTGTAATATAATCAGGCCGACCGCTTTAACTATTTTCTCTGCCAGGTCGTTATGAGACGAACTTCCGTCAATCCCGCTTTGAAGGGCGTTCACGATGCCAGCTTATAAATTCCATTTACCCACGTCTTTGTATCATTGTAGTTCAGGGTTATCGTTATCAGTAAGAAAATTAGATCAATGAGGTTGAACTGACGTCCCACGTCCTTAGCATTCAAGTTGACGTGTTCCGGATATCATTCAGCGGTCGTTGTCCAACCAATCCCAGTTCCCAAATACGTAAATGCATCTCACTCACGCGCGTCTTCAAGTCAGTTGGAGAAAATGTAAGTACATTAAGTTGACGTGCTGGATAGCAGGGAAGCGATATGTAGGTACATTAATCTGACGTGCTGGATAGCAAGGGAGCGATGCGGATATTTTATCCCATAACTGAAACGGTATACCCTTACAAACCAATAAGCTGGGGAATTTGTGGGGTTTATGTCGGGCAAGCTGTGTAGGGATCACGTGGGGAATGTATAGGACAGCCAATGTGGGGAATGTGTAGGGATTTGGTAAAATCCCCACATTGGACTTAGTCGTAGAAAAGGAGTTTCTTAATGCTGCTTAGCTGAATTAAATCCCCACACTATCCCAACCTCAGCCCCACGTGCTTCCTACATGTGGGGATGATGCGGGGAACTATATTTAAATCTGGTATGGGATCGACCCACAATATTCCTGCATTAAGTCCAGCAGGGTACAGAAGACCCCACAATATACCCACGCGGGGAATCTGCGGGGCAGAAAAGCCCACAATATCCCCACGTGGGGAATCTGCGGGGCAGTACTTTCAGCATGGGACAGAAAACCCCACAACATCCCAACGTGGGGAATCTGCGGGGCAGTAATTCCAGCATGCGACGGAAAATCCCACAATATCCCCAAGTGGGGAATCTGCGGGGCAGAAAACCCAGTAATATCCCCACGTGGGGAATCTGCGGGGCAGAAAACCCCACAATATCCCCACATGGGGAATCTGCGGGGCAGTAATTCCAGCATAGGACAGAAAACCCCACAATATCCCCAGGTGGGAAATCTTCGGGGCAGTAATTCCAGCATGATACAGAAAACCCCACAACATCCCAACGTGGGGAATCTGCGGGGCAGTAATTCCAGCATGGGAGAGAAAACCCCACAATATCCACACCTGGGGAATCTGCGGGGCAGTAATTCCAACATAGGACAGAAAACCCCACAATATCCCCAGGTGGGGAATCTGCGGGGCAGTAATTCCAGCATGATACAGAAAACCCCACAACATCCCAACGTGGGAATCTGCGGGGCAGTAATTCCAGCATGGGAGAGAAAACCCCACAATATCCCCACGTGGGGAATCTGCGGGGCAGTAATTCTAGCATGGGACAGAAAACCCCAATAATAGCCCCACATTGGAAATCTGCGGGGCAGAAAACCCCACAATATCCCCACGTGGGGAATCTGCGGGGCAGGAATTCCAGCGTGAGAGAGAAAACCCCACAATATCCCCTCGTGGGGAATCTGCGGGGCAGTAATTCCAGCATGGGACAGAAAACCCCACAATATCCCCATGTGGGGAATCTGCAGGGCAGTAATTCGAATATGGGGCAGAAAACCCCACAAAGAGATATGACAACATCTCCACAGTAACCCTACAATATCCCCACGTGTGGGGATGTCGTGGGGTTGTTGCCACCGATGGTACCAACAATGAGTTATTTTCGGGGTAGTTATTTGGAGTGGAGAATGAATTGGGCAGAGCACTCTGCAGTATCCCCACAAATGGGGAAATTACAGGGCAGGGTGCACAAAGCAACATCTGTACGGAATTCCTGGGGTGTGGGGGAGGGGGCATCTTCTATCTGAAAGGGCATGTCATTTGTACAGACTGTCTAGTATGTCCGGATTCCTCCTGCAATATCATCCATCCCTTAAAATAACCACCAGCAGAAGCAAAATCCACGCGTTTTTCACCTTTTATTCTTTAACAGCATACAATATACATTGTGCCATGTCTTAAAACACCCGAGCACAAAATGGGAAGCACACTGAAAGTCTGTGTCAAGTAGGATGGTTTTTCATTCCTCAAAGGTTTAAAAAATCTGTCTTGGACTTTTCCCACCTGTTGTGGGATGGCCTTTAGCATTCCTTGGGGGACTGTCGTCGTCATCGTCAGAGGACGACGAATCCACGGCAGATGAGGGTGAAGCTGAAGAAGAGTCCACCAGCTCTTTTGACATGTGGAGATCATGCTTCTTCATTGTTGTTTTCTGGCGGATTCTACCTGACCTTGCTGCATCATGACATTTCTGAGTGATGCCTCTCCTTACTTTGGACCATGGTGTGCCCTTGAACTGGTTGCAAACATAACCTGGAAGCCAAACAATGAAAAACGATTACTATATTCTGAATGCCCGAGCTATCATAATAAATTAATACAGGAAACAAATATGGTTGAGCATACAGATATTCCAGTTCCATGATGATGGCAGTCAAACGTTGACCCCTACAAAACTGGCTAAAACAAAACACAATAAATTCAGATCACTCTCATCACTGATCAGACCATTTATGTTCATATAACTAACAGCATAGGGTTCGAGATATACAGATCTACCAAAGAACAAGTAATATTTTTTCAAATTTATATACGAAGCTGTGCATCTGAAAACCTCTCGATTCTTCGATAACTCCAAGTTATCAGGCCACAGAAACCTGATTCGTAGTGAGCAGTTTGATGGTATTCGAGATATGGATCATTAATGATCTTGCATGAGGCTTTCTATGGCCTTGGCCCTATGCATGTGGGATGCAAGTTAAGCTTGCCTAGGAATTATCATTCTTACGGCATGCTGGTAACGAGAACTTTCGTATTGAACAGTTGAATAGTAGGTATCATTAATGATTTACATGATTAAAGATGGCCACCAAGGCTTCTGCCCGATTTGAAAGTCTCTTGATTCATCAATGATGTACATGTATCCCAACATTTGTATCGAACAGTTGAATGGTATGGTATCAGCGATATGTATCACTCATGATTTTGTATAAATTAAAGGTTTCCTGGTATATCAATGATGTTTTCCAACTTTCTATGGAACAGTTGAATGATATCTGAGCATCTTCGTGTAAGTTAAGACTCCTTGACCAACTAATAAGGAAGATACAGTCCAGACAACAATGCAGCAGTTTACATGTTGTCACTAAAGACTCATAACTCGGCGGGAGATCATTGAAAGGAGAAATAAATAGAACCTGGCATGCCTGGCAGTGTACATTCACAGCATACTGGTACTCTTCAGTGTAAGTTTCAAACTTGTCCTTTCATTAGTAACCAGGATATGGACTGGATAAGCATACACTGAAGGGCCATAACTCTGGGAGAATCATCATGACAGGCACAAGAATGTGACAATGCACATCAGTACGATATTAAGCATCTTCATGTATGTTTCGATCAAATAGCAGTTGCTCATTTTCACTATGACAGACGAGACAAAACATACCATACACGGAGTGATCATATAAACTTATATCTTAACTATTGCAAATAAAATTGAAATAAAAGTGTCATTACTAAGTCAAATGGTTGTACTTCAAACCCAAGCAAAAATATTAATTCAACTCTTATTAATTAAATCTCAGTAATTAAAACTGCAAAATGTGACAGTAGTCATTCAGCATGAAAATTTATCTCACTGCAAATTCAGTTTGAACTGTAAATCAAATAAAACCTAAGCACAATACACAGTAAGTCAGAAACAAGTGTCAAAGTTTTCTGGAAATTAATTATTAACCTGTGTGACAGACGGCACAAATTTTGTGACAGACGGGACATCATCTATTATCACAGTATCAGTGTCCTTGTGGATAAGAGTTTTGACAAGAATGAGGATTCCTGAATGTTGTTAAAGTTGATAAAACCCTCTTGAGTTAAAAATCGTGGGTAAATTTGGCATAACAGAATCATTGCTTTCATAGCTGTACCACACGGCACCATGTTCAGACCCAAATTTGTCAACCTTGCCCCCTTCTGTTACCCGTAAGCATCTTATTTGGAACCGCGCATGATTCTTTACTATGTGAAAAACAAAATTCTGTTTAGCACAACTGTTGTTTGATCTACCAATTTGGTCCATCACAATTTTAATTGATTTGGTTGCGTATTGTACATGTAGCAGTGTATCGTACATCTATAACTATCTAAAATTTGATCTGTTCACTAGTACTAAACTTAATATTGTATGTCGTAAAAATGCATGCAAACAGCTTTTCATTCCAAATATGCATGTATGATGCATGTACTTAGATTTGAAATACCTGATATTGATCCAATTTTAATTCATCAGCCACGTTCAGTTCAAATATGAGATATACAATTCAAGCTTTCTTTGAAGAAAGTTTTCTATTTTCAAGTTGTGGAAAAGTTGCTAAAGTTTTGTGGGCCAGGTCCTTGTACTGAGCTCAGTTGCTTCATTGTTTCTATTTTCAAACATTGTAACAATTTTGCACCAGCTTTTAGCTTTATTCAAGGAATAACTGGACTCATGCCCAGTCCTCTGAATTATTTCATTCTATTACATCATATATCACAATATGGTCAAAGGGGGATAATTCTCAGGATACCACAAATACCCTGATCTAAATGGAGATAATAATATTTTATACATAATTTGTTTAATAAGTAAAACAAGGAATCAATTACAGCATACTATATTGTATCCTGGGAGATTTACTCACAACTGACTGAAACAGAATCTTGACTACTGCCAATATATTTCAGTAACAGCTTTCTTCATTAAGCAGGGTTCTGTAAAAAGACAGAAATAAAATGAATTAGAGCAGTGAAATTAAAGGAGTTGATGACATATTATCTGTAAACATGTAATCATTCAATACTTTTCAGTGGAAATTGCTGAATACAAGTCAAATTGACATGATTGAGGCTTTTCATAGACAATTAAATTCCACGGTCGGGTAATATTTAATCTATAAGCCTGTATCTAGTAATTTATTTCTCATATGTATACAAAATACAATAACATGAAATTCATATCAAATGCTGATCCTTTAGGAAATTATGTTTTCATTCTATTAGCCTGACGAATCACTACGTTATCCTTCCAGAAATATTTAATATCTCGTTCAAAATAGGCTGAATACGTATAACCATAATACTTAATCTTTGAACTGTTTAGTCTGTCAAAAACTGCAAAAACATTGCACCACATATATCAGGGAGACAACTCTGTATAACCATGCTACAATATTAAAGGGAGCTAAATCTCGTTTTTGGCGTGACAATAACGTTTACCGGAGCCAATGCCGATTGTTTCTCTGGGCTAAATTAATTTATACGTCGTTTGCCAAACCAATAAATTGTATTGGCGTTTTACCGATCAAATGATTACATTAACTTTACGACAAAGGCACTAATTAATGTGTTCGTTGAACAAGCAACGAAATATGGCGTCTACATAATCCATCTACTATGCATGCTTTAACAAAAAAAAACACTTGATTTGTTCACAGAATCTTACCGTAACAATAAATTGACATGCTAGGAAAATGTAATGGAACTCTTGGAACATGTTTACCTGAAGAGTGACTCTCCGTGGCAGAAATTAAAAGCAAATCACAGAATTTCTGGCTGGCCTTTCATGTGTTACCAGGTCCAGGATAGTTCGTCGGGAACCCCTGTAAAATAGCAGATTTCGTCTTCAATAAAATGAATTAAACCACACTCGTTCGTGTTCAGAATCAGAACGTTTACTTATTCCAAATAACAGCAATGAGACAGCCAAATGTAGTACACTTCAGTTCATGTTCCATCTTCGCTTACCCAAGTCTAACACTACACGTGACGGAACGTTAGTGTAGTATTTAACTTGAAAATGTCAAGATGTTCATGTTCAGGCTTGTGCCAGTTTATAATACATTACAGGACTGTAATTAGTATCACCATGGTTTCTCATAATGAAATAAAATAGGTAACAGAAGCTGAACGGCAGAATTCACTGAAATCTATCACAACATAGAACTTCATCTGTATGGGAAACATATCTAGAATATTCACCATCTTCAGTTCAAAATACCAAAATGACTAATAATTGTCTCTCATACAGTCTTTCTGTGATGATTTACTATTATCCCTAACATTTAGCATCGAAAACTAAGTTCTAAACAATCAAATATACCTCCAGTTATCGCTACGAAAATAAATCACTTCAGAGTTCAGTTCATCAACTTGGACATTAAGGACTCACGCGAACATGGATCAAGATGTAAACACCCAAGTCATTTTTGTGTGGCGAAATCTATTGTTGAATCAGTATTCATCGTTCCCAGTTGATTCTATATGTAGTGCAAACATTTTTAGTGCAAAGAACCCACAAAGAACCCATAAGAACCCTAAAAGAACCCTTCAGAAGTTTGTTTAACGTATAATAGGGGCTTCTCGTCCTTAAGACCGAATGGTCTGTAAAGTGACATCACAAACAAAGTTGGTCCGGCGCTCACCACTGAACTTTCAGCGCTAAAATTTACAATTATACATATTTCTAAAGTATAAACTCGATGGAGGTTGACTCAGAACATTCTTAACTAATTATCTGCGAAATGTCAAGATAAAACAATCAACATATACCTGTAAAATAGCAGATTTCGTCTTCAATAAAACGACATCTTACACTTGCAGGCTAACGCATCTCTCAGGCAGACGATCACAGTGCCGCGCAAGGGAAGTAACTGAACACGAATTTCGTGCCCAAAGTCGGCATAAATTTCCCGCAGTAAATGAAATTAATTTTATACGTAGGCCCATCATAAATGTTGTAGATATAATTGAATAATATGCGATCAAACTGGTCAAAAATAATATAATTTGATTATCACTTTTGTTTTGACCAATGATTTTACATTAACCACCAAGTCGTCGGTGATCGTTTGTAGCCCAGACGTCATCCACACGTCAGATGACATGGACGCTCCAAATGTATCGGCGGTCCGGCGTCGGGCCGTTTTCGGCTTCCGATGGCTCTCGTGCCACTAGAGCCCGCTCCACTCCCACCAGTGGTCCACTATTGTTTGCTGTATGGGATTTATCTCACACTATATGTGCAAATAAAATATTTACGTCTGTCGAGCCATTCATTTTAATATGGGTAAAATTACAAATTAGATCAATTTACAGTATAATGAAACTGATATATTACAGAAATTTTGTAGAGGTGAATATATTTTAGGAAACCAATATTTATTTGGATTTAGCTGTTTATAAAGGTGATGATCTTGTCTGACCACTCATCTGTCATCACCCTAAAAAGGTGATGAGATTTTATCACCTTTTTAGGGTGATGACCAAGGATGGCCACTCGTCGTTCATCACCCTAAAAGGGTGATGACTGGATCTCATCACCCTTTTATGGTGATGGCCTGGTTTCATCACCTTTTTAGGGTGATGGATTTTGTCGTCACCTTTTCTCATCACCCCAAAAGGGTGATGACCAGACCCATCACCCCAAAAAGCCCATTACCTTTTTTCTGACTGTGTGGGGTGGCGGATCCGTCTTTTCGACGCTACTGAACTGAAACTGGCTCAAAATCACAGTCTGGCTGCATGATCCCCACATTTATCTAATATAATTAGAATAAAATAAAATATCGTCCCACTTCAACCCACTATCGTCTTAGGCTATGCATGAAAGAATGCTTGCCCAACAAAATCCCCACGTTTATCTTAACCCTACCTGGCCTGGGGGGGGCCATTATGGCCCCCCCCTACCAAACTTTCTGCACAATCTCCGGAACGGCAAAACATGGAGAGCTGAAACCCCGTGACTTTATCGTTTGTCTTATTGGGGTCATTTTGAGCCTATTTTCATAACCCCCCGAGCAGAGGATCATGGGTAAATTCAAGATGGCGGCCACGTGGTGTACCAGAAAAGTGATGTTTTTGTCATATTTCTTCAAAATTTCTGCTTTTTCGCAATGAAAAGTGGGCAAAAACTATTTTATTTCATGTCACATTAATATTTGCTAATTTTTCATGCAGTTTTTGTGGAGAAATTGCAAAAATAAAAAATTCGGAAAATCTGACCGAAAAATCGACCAAAAAATGCCGTTTTTCAAAATGGCGTCACTGTGACGTCATCAAAGCGGCCATCTTGGATTTTTTTACATTTTCTGGTAGAGCTTGACCCAAGGGTATAGTGTAATAAGTTTCAGCCCCCTAGCTCAAGGGGTAAGAAAAATAATTAGGGGGGGGGGCCATTTCGGCCCCCCCCAGGCCTGGACAGGTCCCAAAAAGCCCAGGCCAGATAGGGTTAAGCTATGAATACGGCGAGCATTTTGCCCTGCATCATCCCCACGTCGGACTCAAACTATCAGCACAGCCCGGCACATTCCCTACATTGGACTTTGTCTACGAGCGCTGGAAAAAGTCCACCCCACCTAATCCCTACAAACAACTCAGTCGATTAACTCCGAAGTTCATTCTCCCTACACCAACCCCACGTTACACTTTGAATATGTAGCAGAAAAAGTTATGCCCTACATCATCCCCACGCGGACTTTGAAGTCTCAGAACTGTCGCCCATTCACCCGTCATAATCCCCACATGCGCCCTACATAATCCCCACATTTATGCTAAATTTGCATAACCGTGGACAGCTGCCCCACACAAACCCTACGTTATCCCCACGAGGAAAGTTCCAAAACACGCTTCGCCCCACACGAACCCCACGCGCCCACCAATACCCCACAATTTCCCTACGCAATCCCCACGTTTATGTTTGCAAGGGTATTCAAATTTATCGGTTAAATCCCTGTAAATAAATGAAAGTATAAACAGACAAATTGACAAAACATTGAGAGCTGACACTCCATGACTTTGTGATTTATCATTTTGGATCAATGGAGCCTATTTCCATAACACCCAGAACATAGGATCATAGGTAAATTCAAAATGGCGGTCATGAGGGGTATCATTTTTTCTTCAAAGGACGAGCATTAGTCTTACCGAATTCATTTAGCACGTAATGGTTATTTATTTTCCCGTTCAGTTTTCTTTTCCTCGACTACGATTCATTCTGGATACAAAACAGGTGATTCACCTTATAATTAGAGAGGGTTTCGTCCTTATGTTTCAGTATATTGTTAAACTAAAATAAAGGTCGATGAAAATGGATGTACATTATGCCCCGAATGGTGTGGCAAGTCATACAATAGACAGCTTTCACTGGGAATAAATTTTGTTTTAGCAATCGTAGATTTTACTCCCAAATCTGACGTGTACACACTTTTTTATTGAGGGTACCTATACCTTTCGGATGATACAGCTATCTTTATGCCCACACGGTTTTTCAGTCCGCCACCTGCCCAACCCTCATATGATGTAGGGTCAGAAATTGGTCAGATTAGGTCCAACAATCTGCTACATTGGCTCTTGAACTGATAGGTGTCTTCTATTACTCTGGCTGGCTAGACGATGGTGATATATCATGCAACAGAATGTATTCAGGGATAATGATATTATCATGATCAACCGATATGGCTAAGCCATGTATGTATTCTGGGATGATGATGAGTCAGACGACATACACAAAAAAAAAAAAAAAAAAACTAAATCGAACTAAGGTGAAATACATAATGTTTCCAGTTTTGATGAGGGGACAGCTTTACAATGTATATCTTATGAAAGTATCGAAATTGATGTCTGTATCATCACATATACTAACAAAATCCAATCACGCTGGTTACAAGATTGTGTTCTGTAAAAAGTTGAGGTCTGGTTTCAAAATCTGTTTCATGATTCATATCTGTTTTTCTTCACTAATAAGACAGATATTCCCAGAATAATACAGATATTGATTGAATAATTCTCTTTAGGCTGCGAGGCTTCACTAAAACGGATAAATAACGAGATGCTTATGCGCTGATTACTGTCTTCCGGCAATAACCTATTGGGAACCTGTGTTCATAAATCTTTCCCCATATAAGTTACTTGCGAACATGAATCTATAGAATAACGTTCTGTTTCGCAGTCAAATGGGCGAAGCACGTCATTTGTCTGTTGTTGTTTTTTTGCATCGACATTTCGATCTAAATTTTCCACTTCAAACTTGAGATAGTCATTCCTCCCATTAGGAACAAAATTACCAAGACAGTCGGCGGACAAACTGCTATCCCGATTTCTTCTGCATCAATCGCTTGGCTAGCATATTTTTATATGCGTACTGGTAAACGCTATTGTAAGTGGTTGTCGAACTGTTTCTATAGAAAACACATAATTGCTGGTGTTTTGAGGCAGGGAGAACGTGAACCTCATCTAAAGTGAATAATCATCAATGTGGGTAGCTTCACGTCACAATTTTTAGACATTAATTAAATCAGTCAACAGAAATCTTTCCATGATATTACGATTTTTTTGCTCCAAACCGGAAATATAAGTGAATGCTATTCCCCTGGACTCAAAGTCACGCGAACATTCGATCATTTCGACTAGATCCTACCCCTCGTCCGTAAAGAGAATCTTTCAGAAAGTTCACTAGTGATCAACTCGGTATCTATACCATCAATACGAATATCAAACAACCTATGACAATCGCCATCACAACCCATTTAGCCTTGGTGATTGCTCCATTTGAACCAGGGCAACTGTACACACACACGCCAGACGCCGTGGACAAAGGAGCCCGATGGTCTGCACATTGAAGTCACCTGCAACGACATTCGATCGTTCGGACGGAACGGCGTTAGAGCTTAATGAAGAAGTCTCGTTACCATATCATTCGGTTGAACCGATCGACGAGAGAGATTAACAACAAAAAACTCGACGCAAATTGGAGAGGACTTATTAGGAAAGAAAATCAATAATCTAATTTCAGTCGGCATTCATATTGCTAAGGAACACTCTGAAACTGCCCACATGTTCTTCACCAACTTCTTTCACGTTTCCTGAGACTTGCAAATTTAATTTCGTATTCAAGGACACCTGAAGAATTGTCCCAACATTATTCATCCAAAGTTCTTGAAGTAAAGATCTTAGTCACGTAACCCGCAGATAAATTAAAGGAACAGAATCCTCGCAGGCCGCAGAATCCTCCCAAATCCCACGTCGTTGAAAGAAAAAAATAATGCTCCTTTGTAAAATTATATCGACAAATCCAATATTTTGTCTGCCCAAGTTTGCATCCTGGTGTACACTCCACAAAAAAACAAAAAACAAATTAGGATATGCGAGATAATACACGGTGAGCTCTCGTGCAGTAAGAGAACTATTACACCAAACAAACACTTTGGAATTCAAAGGATGGTTGTCTTTTATTAAACATCAAAGTATCTGATAGATTTCCGTGACTATCTGTTGTATGACTCTCTACTCTACTGTAAGTGAATACTGTTATACATGAACAGTTTTTTGATAACCCTTGTCAACAGCATATTTTTTACTGTATGTTTATATTCTGTATGGCTAATAACCGCTATTGCTACATGTATGTTAAAACCGGCTGCTCTAATTTGTTACGTTTACATGGAAAACGCTCGATGGTACATCTGGCGTGAACACTCGTTGCGTTCCAAACAATTATTCTAACTTTCCTTATTGTCTGGTAACCATATCACACATTAATTGAGTATTGTTGTTTTTACCAGTTGTTTGGCGAACATACAGACGTTTAATTCTTTCCAAATTATATATTACATTCTATTGTAGCTGACTTCGAGCGCTTCTCGAGGCACAACCTACATTCTTCGTAGCTTTCTGTAATTCAATTTCATAGATATCATGCAAATGTAATACGGTATCCCATACATTAGACGTTTGGTTCTCTCATTTAGTATTGTGCATATAGTATTACCATACATTGGTGATGCCCTACAGATAATAAACCCACCATACATTTGCCACAAGTCCGCAATACATTTAATATTGGTGCGAACACTTTTTGTGATTGGGCCCCCGATATCAAATAGAAGCTCATACACAGTCGACGTGCGAACAACTGCACCTTCATTAGCACTGACATACATGTACATGTAATTCGGTTCCAAAGATATAGAAAACACAACGGAAAGGTTACCCGTAAGATTGCTTCACCTTGCGAGGGGTTAATTCAATATTCAATATATCATGGTTAATTTACTTGGTTGAAGCTCAGACCGGACGCAGAAGAGATATCGCTATAGTCTTGCACTTTCAAGTATATACACAAGAATCAGATCTGACATGCAGCAGTCAATTGTCGTGAAGCCGTCATAAAATAAAATATACATACTAAAGTCTGTCCATTTTAATTGGTCGTCTACTTTGAAGCTTGTCAAAAATCCATAGTTAACTCGGCATAATTGTTTTTTTTTGCAGCGTATACAATAAAATGGACACTACAAAATACTCCGTGATATTGATACAAGTATTATATCAAGCTTCACATAACTTTGTCATTCTCTCTATATAAAACTCCCGAACAGTTGTTTCATTTTATACCGGTGTTCAATAACATAGGAAGACGTCATAACATATTCGTGTTCACTGGCACATAGCTCAATAATGCCGTGTACGGTCATAGAGGTTTGTGCGGTGTATCACTCGGCAATTTCACTGGGCATGGGATATAAGCGACACAAACACGCACCGCCTGTTATTACTTTCTACGGCATCAATGACCTTTCCAAACTGGAAGAATACATTATGACTTCTCTATGCAATTAAATCCTTTTCATGAAACAGCAGTACTGAAGTTTTATATGGCGAGAATTACAAAGTTATTTCAAGCGCGATATATTATCACTATCAAATGGTAATGGTAGTCATATTGTAGAGTTCAGTTGGTTATACACGCGGCAAAAATGAACCAACCAACACAACACACCAATAAACAAGCACATACACGGAAACAAACCCATATCTTTCAAATATCCTAAAATACAGTCTTCTTTCACCCGACTAAAATATCTTTTAAAGTAGTTTCTTCATAAAAATAATCTCTATCAATCTTAAAATCTATACAGTTGATCAGAATATGTTTCAACGAGAGATCTTCGTGGCATGGAATAAACCTTGAGGCTGGGTTTTTTTTAGTAAATGTTCGTGAGCTGATCGGGTATGGGCGATTCTACATCGCCTGATCATGGCTTGATCGAAACGTTTCTGGCTACTCAGATAAATATATCCTACAGTTTTTTTAAGTTTGTTATTATCCACAGCATCCTACAAAGATTGAAACAGCTTTCTCACATAAGCAGAGATAGAGGGTCTGAACTCCCTATATGGGATTCCAACAGGATTTCAGCTATATAGCTGGAATATTGCTGAACGCGACGTAAAACCTTTATTCTCCCTTTCTCTCTCCAACACGATCAATCTCATTATATAGGGCTGCCGTAGCCATTTCGTATTTCAGTATTTCGTTTGATGCCAACGTGGCTTGGCAACCAACACAACAACATCAATCTGTTGCTGAAATCTACAATCAGATAACTGTAGAAGCTTCAAATGGTGGGTTGAGTTGAAGTTCCACTCTCAATCGCTTGAAGGCATGACTGAGAATATGAGATATTTTCTTACGACATTTAGCTAAGCAATAACATGTAATGTTGTGAAAATATGCCAGACGACTCTTGAGGTTGAGTTTAAAAAAGTAGGCAATTAGGCCATAACATATCTTAATGCAAAGGACACGCAAACAAAAAAAACACACACAAAAACGTGAGATTCAACTGGCACCGCTTGACCGCGACGAAGTTAAACCAAGATTGTCTGTGCTGCAGTATATGTGAATACACAGCTCTCGATTTTAACAAAGAGCTCCCCTCGCCTAATATGTATAACTTTAACAAGATGATCAATATGAACGAACGCTAATGTTTGACTGACCTCACATGACTGCCATTTCGAATTTATCAGCATGATTTACGCTGAGAATTAGTCGATTTTTAAGAGGTGGCGATGAAATGACCCGCTACGCCGGCATATGGCTTACAATATAATGCATATCCACGAATTGCGTTCACATGTCTACCGGTTTGGTGGCTACATTTTACCCTTCTGAATCAACAGGAAACAGATTAAAGAGTGAAATGTTCAATACATTATAGACTGTAAAATGTGAAAATGCATTAGCAGCTACCAAACCAATCTCGAAACCAGAGCTATCCGGTCCTGTCCTCCCTACTATGCTCTGGGAGGGCGCTCGGCAGTACGATCGGTCATTGGATAGAACACAAAACCCTAAAATTTAGAACATAACGAGAGCGTATCTGTGGGGATCAAGCCGACGTCCCGACGTCATGAATGTTACGAGCGCGTCTGAAAGATGACGTAGCCTACTAGAATTCTTTATGCATTCTTGCGAAACATTTTTTTATTCTGACGTCATGACGTTATGACACTGGCCATGAAAATGACTCATGACTGACGTTCTATAAAGAATAGGATATGTTCCAATGGAACCGGAAGGGGCCACGTGAAAGAATTTTTCAATGTATTATGGGACCAATTTTCAGCGACCTTCGTCCCAGGGGTTCGTCGGAGCGGTCAATTTTCCAGCGGAGAGCGACCCCTGGTGGCGAGGTTGCTACCAAACGACATTCTGCGCCCCTGGCCAATACACAAATATCTTCTCGATTGAACAAAATTCTTGCATCAAAACCCGAAACATGAGATGTAACTTATTTTGCAACTTGAAATATATAGAATAACGATGGATATACAATTTGGATAGACTTAGCAATAAGTTGGCAAAGTATCAAAATCTACAAACTCCTTCTAATCAATTCAAGAAAAAAACACTGCACGATATTGTATACTTAAGGGCCACAAGCTGTAAAAATACTTCTTAAATATTTTACGGTAACTCACACCTTGGCCAACCAATGTATAGAAGACATGTAGACAGAATATTCATACAGCAATAATTTGGAGGTTTATATTATTATGAATTTCTTGGTACTGCATTGTTTTACGCCCAATATTTTTCCAACAGTACAAGCTATTTGTATTTAATTTACGGTAATTCATATGGTATCAGATACTAGTCGCATAATAGAACATAGTTTATATAGTTTATGGCAATTCAATTCAAGACCAATCATGTATTCGAAAACGAAATCTGGAAACGGCTATCTACTGAATGTATTATCCGATGCTCGTATTAATATTGCCCTACTCCAGGTTCGTCAACATAATTATAATATTGGAAAACATGTCGGTGTCATTAGCAAGGGCATGGTTTGTGAACACGTGCGAATTTGAAATGATTGTCCTCCAGATAAAACATTGGAGGGGGAACTGAAGTGACTAGGACAGCGATTCCTGTAACGCCGGCATTTTGAGATCATCTGGCCAAGGTTAGGAAGGAGAGGGTTCGAGCGTCGGTAGTAAATATCGGACGATCATCAGTTGATTATCGTTATCTTTTTACAAACACTTGCTTCTCTTGGCCTCGTGTAAACACTCGCGTTGTAGATAACAGTAGCGGTAATCAAGCGAACACAACCCTCTGATCCCGCGAGGTACATTGCAACACCATTGGATGCAATCAATAACGGTTGTATAGAACTGAACAAAATCCTCCCTGTCTCGGGCGGGCCAATGTATGAATTAATAATGATTTGTCAGGTTGAAATTAACCGTGAGATATGCATGGTATGGCTGGCGGCAGTTCTAATGATAGTCAAGACCTACATCACTGTTTTTCACACTGATCAATATCAAGGGACAGGATCAATCGAGAAGAAGTGTTGGCGCTATAAGTCTAATATACTCATGATAAACATCTCTCCAAAATCAACACATACACAACCCCGGGTGAATTTGATTTTCGATTTCTGTTCAAATGGAAAAAAGCTACTCACCAGTATAGATAGCTGTCATTATGATCAGGTTTGTATAGATATCCTCAACGATACATCGATAAACTGTCGATAGCCTAGATGAAAAAGAAGGCATCAGCATTATACGTTGGCGAGATTTCCCTAACACGGTCTGCAAATACCTGGAATTAATCTGCAGGAGAAAGTGTCACGTGGGTGGGGAGATATAGAAAGAGTGGAGGAATATGAAAGAAACCTGATACGTACGAACGCCAATAATAGAAATGTTAGTCGTGGGTAATTACAGGATATGTTCACCTACATCAGTTCTATCTCCATGGTGAAGTTCGCTGGGATCAACTGAAGGGGAACGGGCTTAAATAACATTAGCTAAACTCACCGGTCCATTTCTGATAATATCAGGCAGAGTGGTTCCCAAGCGAGTCGACTCGTCTGATCTTTTGGAAGTCTTTTTTTTGGACGTTCCACGGAGAATCGACAGTGTGAACGCAATTTTTAAGTCCTTTGGCAATTCCTCATATCGGGTATATAAATATCTTCGCCGAAATGAAGCATGGAAATGGTATCTATAACATTACGAAGCACTGCCATCGGGACGCGCCGATTCCAGGCCAGAATCGATCGTGGTGCATCGGTGATTGGACGACTGGTCGATTTTTATCTTCGTCGGGACTTTGCACGGCAGTCACCTGTCAGAGGAGAACAAAAAGGCGATCTTATAGGGAAAAACACCGCAAAGCCGCAATAGATCGATCCACAGTATGTCATTCAATGAAATCATTCTTCCTTTTTGTCCACAAAGAACAGTGGAAGACGGTTGTTCTGGAAACCGAACGGCGGCGGCAAGGGATCAAAAGAATGATACGTTTTGTATTATGAAGGCGATAATATATGCGCCTGCTTTTAATTCTTGCCTCACAGCGGTACCGCTTCTATATAACAATGCTGACTGCATCATGGTAACAGATGAATAGGAAAAACAGTTCTACTGATAGTTTGTCCCTGCCTAAATAAAGAATATTATTATTTTTATTATTATCTTTAAAAATACAGGGGAACCCGTATGGACATACACATATACAGGGAGACACATTAGTGTAGTGAACTTGTATTTACATATATTCAGGTTGAGCATGGTGATACACGTGGATTCATGAACATTCGTCGTTTTCAGTGTTTTAAAAGTTCATTGAATCTGGTTTCATACTGGTAATGATAGAATTTCTTTCGTTGTTAATATTTGCATTTGACTGTGATATGATTATGCTTATTATGGGGCGAATTGCAATTGTATTACGTCAACGGTAAAAGGCTATACAATTAGCAAGGGATTCTCAGTCATATCTGATTATGTCTTACATAATACAAATATAGCGACGGCATTATAGCTGTATGAGGGGCCATTAGGATCTCAGGGAGCTATAGTCGGAGGTCATCCAGGAAGTCAATATGGAGGCGGAATGTTCCTTGACATATGATTAGTTCCAATTTTGACAAGACAAAGATGCAAGTTCTTGATCATTTCATACACTACATACATTCCCAATTGGATTATGTATAGCACTGTGCCAAACGCAATGTTGATGTTAGGTTCCATATGTTGGGTGATTTATGTGTGGTTTGAAATTGTAGGCTACATCTGTGTGATTATATATAAGGCTTTCTCAGTCATCCCTAGCTTGACAAATATCATATATATGGCAAATGGGGGTGACGAGCTAAACATGTATGCTGATAGAGAACACAGCTCGCCGTTTGCAGTAGAAAAATTTCCAGGTGAACGTTAAATCTCCGTATGGATCGCCGTTTGCAGTAGAAAAATTTCCAGGTGAACGTTAAATCTCCGTATGGATGAACAGTTCAATACACCATGCAATACGATTAAAAAGTTTAACAAAAACATTATTTCACAGTATAAATTTCCTCAATTTCTTAAGGCTCAAATAGTGTCAATAGGTATCAACTTGAATCCATGCTATTCCGGAAAAAACTGTCAAGGTTATAATACAAAATATTGGTGCCGAATCTGTCCAGCGACTGGTACATGTAATAGCAATTGAATTCGGGGAATGTAAGAATGATGCGTGGTTTGGAGTGAGGGAGGGGTATACTCTTCCATTTGTCCATGGTAGTTGATGCGTGGTTTGGAGTGAGGGAGGGGTATACTCTTCCATTTGTCCATGGTAGTTGATGCGTGGTTTGGAGTGAGGGAGGGGTATACTCTTCCATTTGTCCATGGTAGTTGATGCGTGGTTTGGAGTGAGGGAGGGGTATACTCTTCCATTTGTCCATGGTAGTTGATGCGTGGTTTGGAGTGAGGGAGGGGTATACTCTTCCATTTGTCCATGGTAGGCCCATTACGACCAGATCACAATTCGTATCACTCCATGGAAGATGCTACGATATGAATGGTGAAAATCAGTTATCGAGAGTAGAATATGAGATCAAAACCGGACTACCTGGCATAATACTTGGAAATTCCGTGCCGCTATCTAGGTCACGATGGAGGTGACTTGCGTGCTTTGTTTCCCGCCTAGTTTCTACGACGAAAGATGGACGACTAGAAGGGGAATGATCAATATCTTATTGAAACAAGATCACATTAATGGAATTCGATCCCAGCCGAGGACATGACTGAATTTTGATATCAACTTTGTCATTTTATTAAATAAAAGTTGGTGCTAAGTAGAAGTTACGTGGATGCAGAATTTCTAAACATATGCACAACTATATCCTATAAAATTCATTATTGGTTGAACATGGCACAGGCTTTCACAAAGTTGCGACAGTTATGGATATATAGGCTACATATCAAAAACGTTGGAAACCACTGATTAACTTAGCATAATACAGTAGAAGGGTGACGCCGAAAATATTAGCGAGAAGCATTTTGTAAATATAGAGATATTTTGTCTCGAGATATATTTACTCATGCTATCGTCAGGAATGGTGGTTTGCAACAGGTTATGGGTATATATTAAAGTAGCTGTAATAGCAACAGTGCTGAGCTGTTTCAACAGTGTAATAGCATGATTGATCTGTGACCCTACCAGGCCTGGAGATCCATACTTCCCTACCAAACTTTCTGCGCCATCTCCGCAACGACAAAGAAATGAAGAGCTGACACTCCATGACTTTATATAGTGTATCAGGTTGGAGTCATTTTGAGCCTATTTGCATAACCCCCGATCAGACGATCATGGGCGAATTCAAAATGGCCGCCATGTGAGATATCAGAAAAGTTCGTCTGTCATCATCTGCTTGCCAGGAAAGAGGGGAGGGCGAGCGGATTTAAATTCTATTCTTTATTTTTATTTTTAGTTGGAAATAAGATATACTTACATAAAATGTGTGTTTTGAAACAAACTGACTAATGTATCGTTAATACAACTTGCAAAATATACAAATATCTTATTGTTCTCCAATTCACTTTTGAAGAATGTAGAATGTAGAACCTTTCCAGAAATTGAGACCTGGCCGCATATATCATACGGAAACATCGCTGTCTGCCTTCACGACGAAACTTGAGTAATACATTTAACCGCGTAAAGTGAGCTTCAACAGGTCCCCCAAGGAATAACTCGACTAGAATATATGTTCGCTCAAGATAGCTCTTTCACTTGACACAATAAATACACCGATGAGTACGTCTACCCTGACGCATGCTTGCCAAGGCAAAGACTAGCGTGCGTGCTTTCAGAAAATTTAAGAGAGTGTAGCAACAAAGCAGAGTTCAAATTGTTCAATGTTCATTGTTCACAGATACATGTTTGACATACAAACACTGGTGGTTGTTAGTACTAGTTCGTGCATAAACTTTTTTTCATTTATTAAACCAAATATTTAGAACAATAAGTCCACTGAGTTCAGAATTTTTCTGTCGCGTTGGTGTTATCTTTGCGCTTGTTCCTTGTCTCGCGACTTTGCGGCTTTAATGTCTTCCTACACTCCGTACATATCGGGTACTCCGTTGCCTTGGAGGTCTCTGCAAGGTGGTCTTCAGAACCACAAAAGACGCAAACATCTCCGTAATCAGCCCCGACAACAAAGAACGGCTTTTCCATCGAGTCATTGCAGGTAAGGTTTTTCTTGACGTAGAAGTCACAGAACAACTCACTTTCATCTCTTTCCAAATCATCAAATGACGATCCGCATGAATAGGACAGGTCCACCAGGAGGTCTTCAATTTTGTTTCTCTGTATGTTTTTTATCTTCTTCGCATACAAACAGCGCCATTTCCCACAAGTGTCGCACTGGACTGTGACACCAACGTTTTTTTTTGGTATATTGGCCACTCGGAGGAAATGGCATCTCATGGCTTTTGGCCTTAACCGACGACTTTGAGGGTCGATACGTCTCCATTGTTGCCGTCCGATAGAGATCATCGAACGACTTGTGGTGATCTGGACCGGTTGGTTCTAGGTCTGGGAAATGGCTGATTTGTTGAAATACTTCGTTGAGTAACCTTTGAGGTGCACAGATTGAACACGAAGATTCACTAAATTTCAATATACTGAACATGTACATGTAATGCCTCTCTCGGCAATTGGTAGCGTAAAAGTTTCGAAGACCTTGTTTGCTTGCCACCACCGCCTTTGTGATATCTGACATTTTTACGAAGGTTCCACTTTCGGGACATGATCCCATAGGGATTGCATTGCCTCGTCTGACGCTGGCTCAAACACATGAAAGTGTTCCCCTTCAAGCTTCAGCTCCGAGAATAACTTGTTCAGCAAACCTACTGGCGCTTCCAGGGACTTTGCTACCTCGTCTCTTGTTCGCGGCTCTTTTCGGATAAGACCCGAATTTTCTTTAAGTTGGAAAAGTTTTTCAGAGAGCTCTCAATTCTAGTCTCCCTTTTTTACCATTCCAATACTTTGAGTGGAACAACGTAGTACCGACATCATCCTCTCTGCGGGTTTTTTCCAGCTGTGGTAAGCAGGTGTCCGGACAGCAACGAGAAAGTCCAAGTCATTTTTTTATGAAGTAAGCCAAATACGCTACTTGAACGGAAATATACGTCAAACGGGATCCAGGCCGTATGAACCCATGTACTTCAAGATCCTCATGGTACTCATATGAACAGTCACAATCAAAGCGTGACTGAGATACATCATTCTTTAGATGACGACTTTACAACGAATATTACGGATTAAGAATACTGATGAGCGATACGGATTTGATATTTTTGGAACATCATGATGTCTTGCCGGCATCATTGAAAACTGTTGACCGCTTCTCTCTTGCAGGAAACAAGCCTATGTTTATGTATACTATGATTGTCTATTTGAATTTGGTGCTAATACTGTTATATGAAATATGGAATAGGTCTTTGGATTATGGACGCGGATATTCTCTAATGGACGACGGCTGAATTATGAATGACGGACTAGAAGCTTGTAATCCATCTGTATACAACAAAAGGATAGGTTTGCTGTCAGTAGTGAGAGAAGCCTGCAGCTCCGTCATATGTCGTATGGCAGACGAGGGCTGAAACCCACTATTCTTAAGCCCCATATTAAGCTTGCATGTGTAGAAAGCGACTGTCGCGATATCTTCTCGTATTTGGGCTCTGAAGTGTACGTTTGGTATCAGTGTCATTCTACTAAAGTCGTGATCTCCAACTTCGAACTTGGTGTTCAGGGACACCAGGACCGCATAGTAGGCGTCAACGTGCGATTTTCGAAATTGTCAAATCTGGACCATAAATGTCAGTCGTATAATTCCTCGATATCTCGTGGACGCGAAACTATTGCATCGCTTCGGCCAAAATTGCAGTCTTAGCCATTGAAGTGATGGAAGCGGCTTGTCTGGTGGGGAAGTTTTAACAACTCTGTCTTGTACTCATAGCTGTAACCAAGTGGGTTACAACATCACTGTTTCCGGTAACCGGGGCATGTCTTCTATCGTCAACTGCGGTTTCGATTTGTGTGTGGATGTATGGTTGACAAGACTCGAAGAAGTTTTTATATTGTTCGGGTTGTCCAGTATTATGCACCCGAAGGTGAAAAATCAAGTCGGGATCCTCAAGCTTCAGCATTTCTGCGCCTCTCTGATTCACGTCTGTTTCCAAGAAACGTGTAAACGTTTGGAAGGCTCGCATGGCGCATACTCGTTGATGCATACAACTTCATACAATTCCGTATTCAGCAGAACTCCGTGAAGCGCTTTGTATCGCGCTTGTAGTGTTGGTTTTATATTTGTATCCGATGAAAGGGCTTGCTATTTCTCCTTTCCGGATGTGTCACGGAACATCGTCTGATGGTGTTTGAACATTTCATCATTGACCTTTACAAGATAATCAGAGCATTGACGAAGATTTGTTCCGAGGGAAAGAACGACCTGATGAATCAGTTTCCATGGGTCTGCTTTCAAAAACGGGTGAGCCCATATGTCAAAGAGAGAGGAGGAGTGAGCTGCGAGTTCGACTTGCTAAAGTTCATCGAAAGTTATTTTCTTTCGTTTTCTGTTTTCAGGTTTGTTTTAGCCTTGAAAATGCGCAAGTATATAGGGCACCCCACAATATCTATCAGCCGGTGTTTGATGATTCCAATCAATGTCCCACAAAATCGAGACCTTTGTGTTCACAAACTTGTTTCCGAGAGATTCTACATTTTGTTGTGTCCAACCAACTCTGTTTTTATCCAGCCATCGAAATTATTGGCTGCAGACACCAGCAGGAAAAACGCACCTTCCCGGCTACTGTAGCTGAAATTGTTACCAAGGTTTCCAAAACAATTTTTATGTAGTTCCCCAAGATGGACAGAACTGTCTAGTTGCGTAAGATCGCTTCCGTTCTTGCCAACAAACACGGTTACGATACCTCCAGTTTCTACCGGATCTACTAAAAACAATAGAAACACAGTGTCACGGGGGTTTAATGTTACTTTTTTGTAGTTCTTAGAACTGAGATAGCGAACGTTAATTACATTCCATGAAATTTCGGGAATATGTTGCCCGTATTGATGCAAGGGAATCGAATTCCTTCCACATCGATTTCCCTGTGCCAGTACAGACGCAACTTTCCTGGACATATGTGTTGAGTGTACATTGCTCAGTTGTTTCTTGAGTGTAGAGGAGAAATATTTTAAGAAAACAAAACCGAAAACTATTGATCAAGAATAAAATATGCTGTGACAGAAAAGAGGCATGCTTTTAGATGATGCTGACAGCTGTTAAATAGTAGCATGTGCAGCGTGGACAAGAAAATAGTACGTGTCTTTACCTTGCCTAAGTATTCTTCGAAGACTTCTTGAATGATGTCGAACCTTCCACTCTGACACCCATCCATTGTTTCAACGCTCTAGAACCCCGTCGAATTTGTAAATCTACAAACGGTCTACCATGATCTACCTCTATGAATATTCACCAATGCTGCATGGTTGGGACATTAAGATATAGGTCAAGCTGTCTACGTGACAAACGTAGGATTGAGATCGACCGTCGAGGGTCAGAGGTCAGCGGGTTATCTGGCGGATATGAAATCTGACTGGAAATGGGATTTTCCATGCGCAGAAAAATCTTTGTGGCGGCGCGAAAATCAGGGAAGGGTGGTGATGATAAACGAGTGATAAATGAAAAAAAAAGTTTAACCCTATCTGGCGCCCCCCCCCCCTCCCTCACATAATTATTACCCCTTGAGCTGGGGGATGAAACTGATCACACTATACCCGTGAGTCAAACTCTGCCAGAAAATGTAAAAAATCCAAGATGGCCGCTTTGATGACGTCATCTTCAAAAATGGCATTTTTTTTGGTCGATTGTTCGGTCAGATTTTTTCGATTTTTTTATTTATGCAATTTCTTCGTAAAAACTGCATGATAAATTAGAAAATATCAATGTAATGTGAAATAAAATAGTTTTGCCCACTTTTCATCGCGGAAAAGCAGAAATTTTAAAGAAAAATGATGAAAACATCATTTTTTTGATACCCCATGTGGCCGCCATCTTGAATGTACCCATGATCCTTTCCTCAGGGGTTATGCAAATAGGCTCAAAATGACCCCAATATGATAAACTATAAAGTCACAGAGTGTCAACTCTCAATTTTCTGTCATTCCGGAGATAGCGCAGAAAGTTTGGTAGGGGGAGCCTGGTAGGGATAATGAGCTACTTCTCGTTATTTTTCTTCAACATTTCTCCTTTTCCACGAGGAAAAGTGAGCAAAAACTATTTTATTTACCAATTTATCATTCAGTTTTTGCGAAGAAATTACATGATTTTTTTTTCTAAAAATCTGTCCGAAAAATTGACCAAAAATGACTTTTTAAGATAAACACTCTCTCCATTCATTCCATTGCTTATTTCCAATGAGCAAACATTTAGTTAATTTCATTGGGTAAAACACTCCTCAGTCTGACTGGTTGATTATCAATGTCCAGAATAATAGAAACTGTGAACACTCTCGTTTTCTGGCACATGTAGGCACGGTCGTGATATCACTGAAAAAATATTGAAAACGACGTTAAATCCTACTCACTCACTCACTCACTCACTCACTCACCCACCCTTATCTTTGAATATCAACCTCCTCCTGCATTAGCCTAGATAACGAAACTAGTTACACATGAACGAAAGAAAGACATACAAATCATGCAGATTGCGATGCATAGTATTAGGGTCGAATGATAATAGAGATACAGAGAAATTTGACATTGGTAACAACCGATAATGAAATACTTGCCATAATTGCCTAATGCACGGTAGTTAAAATATCTTTTCATATGCCATTAATATGCGTCACTCTCACTCAGAACCAGAGATAAACAGCAATGAGACCAGTTTTCGTTATATTGGCAATCTAAAGAGAATATAGGTACAAGTATTGTTCTTTTACCATACGAGCTGTACATAATACAACATTACGGTGAGTTATTATGACGGGTGTAATTGAGAGAGAGAGAATTACATTGCAAGGTTTAATGTCGTGTTCAGCAATATTTCAGCTATAGAGCGATGATCAAACAGAATTCTAAGTATTCTAACAAAAAAAAAACAAGTCAACAATCCAGCAATCCGGAAATAACCAACACATCACACCAAAAAACATGCACATATATTAAAACTCATGCAACAAATCGATTACTTTCAAATAGCTTAAAATACAGTCTTCTTTTACCCGACTAAAAAGATCTTCTAAATTAGCTGGTTGATAAAAAGAATCTCTTACAATCTTAGAATCTATACAGTCGATCAGAATATATTTCACTGTGAGATCTTCGTGGCATGGAATACACCTTGGGACTGGTTCCTTTTTCATTAAATGTTCGTAAGTTGATCGGGTAGGGCCGATTCTACATCGCCGGGTGTAACTGTCGTTACTTCGGCTAAAATAGTAGTAATAATAATAGTAATTTATTGGAAAAATAATTACCATGCGAAAATGACCGCTTGGCACATTTTGATGGTAATTATTTTCAGGGAGTTTGCCTATGGGGCACGTGTCAATCATTAAATTTTGTCAGTCTCATCTGGGTGTCCAGTTGATAATTTGCTGGAATAAAATAATCACAAAATAAATATTTCCACATATGGCCTACATGGAGATGTTCCCAAATTAGTGGGAAGATAGAAATAGGCTGGAGTTGAATTCAGGTCTCGGAAAAAATTCCATCTGTAAGAATTTGGTGCCCGCTGAACAAAAGCTTGAAAAATTGAAGTCCCCTTAAAGTTGAAGTTGACAATTTTTAGTCCCCTCACCCTCATTCCCCGGCCCACCCCTGGTAATAAATGAACAGTCCCTTAGTTCGCAGTCAGCTAGACGATTGGACGGGTACAGTTCGAATATTTTTTTAAAACTTTGTATGTTAAACATGTAACACTGGTTATTCCCAATAGTCTTACCCTGAAAAATGCAACCTTTTTAATTTACATTCCCTGGTATTTTTAGACATCACGCTTTTCAAAGATATTGCAACTTGTAGGTTGCAATGTTTCGCACACCTACTAGACGTCTTAGAAATACACAACCCTTTGAAGTTCTTTTCCCAAAATAAATTTTCTGATTTTTCTTTATACCGGCAAAACTAATGATTACAATAACCTTTTTTAACGCAATAACCTTTGATTTATTGGTTTCAAGAAATTGTTTTAGCCAAATTGTTTCCAGACAACTGCGAATGATGGTTTAAGTTTCATTATGCACATTTTACGTTACTGAATACCCTCAATATGTGTAAACATGCTTATTTAATCTCACATGAATTTACTAATGTTTTAACAAATTTAATCAACCGTCTAGCGTGACTACTTTATATTATTTTGCCATTAATTTACATGCATGTCAATAAATTACTTGTCATGATTTACAAGTTATATTTGCTGTGTACCTTCTGAGAGCGGCCATCTTGGATTTTCCTGCTAGAGCTTGATCCAAGAGTATCGTGTGGTGAGTTGCAGTCTGCTAGCAGAAGAGATAAGAACAATATTTAGGGGTGGGCCCAACACGCCTGGATAGGTCTCGAAAACTCCTGGTAGGGTTAACTTTTCTTATTTCGGATTGGTTATAAAATCGATGTATTTGTGCCCGTGTGTATATACAAACCCACACATGCATGCATCATAGGTCGATCGCCAACATACATGTAGGTCGGCATGATCTGTTAGCCCTTTTCATATCTTCAGTTTATGATCAAACTATTCTCTTTTATAATCAAAAATGTAGCAGTTTGTTTTCTTTGGAATAATAGTTGGCCGATGTATTATTTTGCTTACATCTGGACATAAACAATTTGGGTCAAAAAACGATGGTATTAGTTGCATTATCTGTATTTCCTAAGCCTACGAAAAGTATACCAACAGCATCTCCCCCATCAGACGCTATCCATTCTGGAATACTATTTCAGTAGTCGTTTACGCATTCACACTCAAGGCTGTAAAGATTAATTTACTCTCTCGCACAAAATCGCAATTTTGTGTTAAGATTAAAAATTATCAAATTCTTCAAACGAGATGAGAACAATAAGTTAGTACAGGCTATAGGAGAGCCGTTAGATCTAACATGCCAGAAAACCGAAGATGTTTCTGGGTCAGACATAGATGTAGAGATAGAAATAGAGAAATAACGGTTGGGGAAAAGCAAGACAGAATGAAGAGATAAAACACAAGGTCAGAAAGAGAAACGGAAGTGAGATAAGACAAAATAGAGGTAGAACCGCTAAGGTTAGAAAATCAGGCAAATACAAGGGAAAGGGGGGAGGTAGAATGCAAGACGAAGAGAAAATGAGTTGCACATGCGTGAGTTAGAGGTAAGGATTTGTAGATCTGAGGAAAGCTGTATCCCTGAATTTGACTTGAACAGAAATATTAGTCTGGCTTGTTACACTCTCTTATACTACATGTATTTAAACTGTAACGCTCTCGGTGTTACGGTCTGCTTGGTGGAACGAAATTCCGGTGGCTCATTTTGTAGACGTTCTCCCTTTTTTGACTCACAACAGGCGAACGATCGAACGGGCGGACACACGGTTGAACAGAACTCTCTATCGCAATACACGATAGGCCTACACAGGGTGGAAGAGACTGGATAGAAGGACATCGGTCCGCGAGGTTGTAGCAGTCGCATCTGGGAACAGGAAAAATTAATTATTTCGTGTATCTGGAAGAACAGGATATGATTTAATGGTTGTAGAGAGAGGGAGCCTGCGTACCTGCTGGAATCACAACTCATTTATTGACTCTGAAATACTTTCCCCGTGTGTATCGACACATCTATGCCGTAGAACGAATGCAATATCACACGACAATCTTTTATGAAAAGATAATATTCCACCTTCCAGAGACCAGACGCTTCCTAATACTGGGATGTTATTATATTATAGAGGATTGGTCATCGTTGTGTGTACAAGTATATTCAAATGCAATATGGTGTATCGTGTCCCAGAAACCTTTGAGGTTGATTAGAGAGAGAAGGAGAAAGAGATGAGATGGTCTGACAAAAAGGCTGACCTCGAGAGAAGCGACCAGCATTACAATCAAAACAGTGCTTGGTATCTGTGGTTCTGTGTTTTCCCAGCAATAACAACTCGCTGTTTCGTGCTTAACTCGACCGACAAGGCGGGGTTCCGTTGTGTGGTCTCTGTCAAAAAAAGATTGATCGGTCTATACATTCATCGAGCTGGTTTGATTGCTTTATTCCTTTGATACTTTGTCTGTAACTGGGTCTGCTACCAGGCCAGTTTCCTTCCAGTGTGTAGATAGATTTGAATTAAGTTACACAGGCCGGCTGTTTCATTTGCCTTTTGATCGAATGCTGGTTGTTTACTCTTTCGAATTCCAAATTAACCAATGTCAGTCTTAGCGCTGGAGGAAGATTCGATTAGTTTTGTCTCCTGGCATGTCCAACAAGCTGAATTCGTCCAAATATTTGGCAAAATAACAACACTAATCCTCTCTTTCCTATTATTTCATCATCAACTCTACCCTGCCAGATACCCATGGATTTGTGTAGTTAATCAATCCATCTACAGGTTGTCCAGCTTCTGTTCGTGGGACATTGTGCCATTATTTTCCAAAATTTTCTACGTGAAACAGAGAACCATTGTACGCCAACCTACATGATCAAGTACTATTGTATGTGCTTCACATGTTACCCCCCCCCCTCCCTCCCCCACCCCCGCCTGGCTTGACCAGAAGAGCAGGTAAAGATGTACGTCGGCTGTACATAGCCCGGGTTCATCTTCGAACAACGAACAAAGGCATGGAAGTCTGAATTTGTTTCAACCGAATCCACAAGTAGTTCGTGTCTCAAGCCGACCAGTTCAGTTTCTTCTCTTCCCGATACTTTACGATTTTCTTTGCAAGTGTACAAGCTTCAGATTAAATACACAGATTAAATTCAGATTAAATACATTCTGATCGGAATAACTCGGTCATATCCGACTTGCAAGAAGTTAACATCTCGCCCAATGCCAAATACGGGATACTGAAAAGTTTTTTCGCTTCCAATTTCGCTACCAATCTTGGCATTCCTATTGCTGTGAAATCCATAGTAATATTTAAGGAAGGAATCACGTAAATTGGTAATGAGTGCAACAATTAAGACATGAAAAAACTTTGCCACGATTGTCGTGAAATAATTTGTCACAAAATGGTCAGTTTTGGTTGGTCGATGGCGGACGTAATGTTTTACGAGCAACTTGTTCACGTAGCTGTTTGAATTAAAGACACGTTGTAATCGATCATGTTTCCGTAGATTCGCGTCAATCGAATCAGTAGTTCCAGACAAGAAAATCTAGGAAGCTTTTTGGAAACGGCCAGTTTAATAGGGCCACCTAAGGTTTCGTCAAATCCGAAAAACCACTTGGTTTTCAAGACAATCACTCCACGAGGTTCATTTCTGGCCAAAACAAATATTTCGTCGAAAATCATTTCCATTGAAACTGCGTACAGCCACTATCGCCGTCCAAATCCATTCATCGAAACGCATTCAGTTTTGATTGGTCAATTGCCTCATTATTTTTCACGGGATAACGCCCTTCTTTCAAACATAAGGTACCTCGATTCATCGGTCATGAATACCAATTTTCACGTGGAGCGGATATTTAAGTATGTTTTAGAATATAGGTAAGGTATCGTAAATCCAGTACGGTATTAAGATTTATTTCTGTCTAACACTATTTCCGTTACCGAGAAATTAATGTACAGCTACATGTAAATATGTTTTCCTTGCTAGACTAATGGCCACCCTGATCAATATATATTTTTTTCCCAAAATATTTTATTACAATTTGCGAGATAAATCATCTTACCCCATGGACTGATTATCTTTCTGAAAACAAGACAATGACATTGTGAGTTCCGAAACATGTTGAAGAATTCAGTACAAATGATTCTAAATTAAATATAGAAGATCAATACGTAAGCTACGAGCAAATGTTTGGTAATTATCTTGGATAGTAAAACAAATATTACTACTTAGGTCTTCTAAAAGTGCAAGAAAATATTCCTTATTTATAGAAAAGCATCAAAATTTTAAAATATTGATCTAGTTCTTAGATTTATTAACTAGAATCAGGATTTTATTGTTTACAAAATCATTTTTTGCTGCGCAACTTTCTACACAGGCACATACGCAATGTTACCATCATGGTGTTAGTCACATTTATTTGATGACCTCCATCTTGTCCCCGAAAGCAATTTTTGGAAGCGCTTTGGTCCATCGACTATGAACTCCAAATTTCGGACGGGTTCAGGCGGGTGGTTGGGTGGGCACGGGTTCCTGTTGCTTCAATGCATTTTGCTGAGAAGCAGCATGAACTTGATAATATGCTGTCTAGCATGGTAATATCACTTGTCTTCATTGCACCATGTAAGCATCCTCTCTGTGTCTTGTGTGCTGTCTTCAGTGTTTTATAGGGTGGATGGAGGGTGTCTGGTTCCATGTTGCCTTAAAGATTTCTTCTTTGAAATGGCAGGAACGCAACTTGGTTGGGTGGTGCTTAGTTGGCTCGTCGCGATATGACTGAAATAATGTTGAAAGCGACGTTAAATCCTATTCACTCGCCCCGTTTGATTCAGGGCTGTTTGATAGTCTTTCTTTTTGTTTTTGCGCACATCCAATATATCCACCAAGGTTCTCGACCGATCCACTTCTCTAGGGTGTCCCAATCATCACGCGTCCCAATCAACACGCAAAATTTCTCGACGTCATAGTTGCAGGGGTGTGCCGTTACAAAATCTGATGGAATGAACAAAAAGTGCTTGGAAGGGTTTGAACATTTCGGCTTGGAACCGTATATGTACAACCAGCGAGCTAGTTTCTTGCAGGAGGAGACTGGCTTCTGGCAAAGGATATGCGACGTTTACATACGACAAACTCCTTTGTGTGTGATGTTAATAAAGCCGATTTGTCTTTTTTACTCCAAATCCTCCCATATAAGATTTTTATTGAAGTTTACATACTGAAATATCCCCTTCGAAAAACCTGAGATGTTCAGTTGCGTAAAAATGGAGATACGATTGATAAAAATGTGCTCCCGGGCTTACTTTGATATTTTGGGGCATTTTCATGAAGGGTTTTCTCCTGTAGCAAAAATATAACACCTCAAACCAAAACCATTCGTGATTCTTTCCAATATACATACTTCCTAATATGTTGTGTGACAAAATTATTTTTGTTTGAGGTGTCATATTTTTGCTATAAGAGAAAATCCTCCCTGTAAATGCCTCAAAAATACCAAATCAGGCCGAGGAGCACATTTTCGTCAATCATATCTTCATTTTTATATAACGGAGCTTCGCAATTTTTTCGAGGCTGATATTTCAGTATGTAAACTTTAGAAAAATCTGATTTGGCAGGTTTTGGATTGAAAAAACCCCCAGCTTGATTACCATCACACACAAGGGAGTTATTCCCGTATTGTCGTCACATATCCTTTGTTCCCAGATTATGCAATCAGAAGGAGTTAAGATTGTTCAGCTTCATCTGCACATGAGTGAGACCAAGAAATGTCGACTTGGAAATGAACGCGAAAGCTGTTTACTGCGTTAATGTTTTTTCCTAATCGGTACAATAACACGATATATCGCGAGCTTGGGAATATGTATCAGTTGTGTTCAGCAAGAGATGGCGCCCCATGCATTGTTTACCCAATTTGACGTCGAAAGATATGTAGTCACATGCCATCTTTAATTTGAAAATTTTTCATCCATGCGGAAGGCCAGATCTCCTTGCTGGGGAAAGTGTGAAACATGCAGTACAACATATACACAAATTTGTATCGACATTAGCTTTGTGGGGTACGCTAATATCTTTGTCAAATTTTACATTGAACAGTAGAATATAGTATATGGATCACTGCAGCATTTGACTATATTCGACAGACTAATCATAGTTGTCCTTCCCTTCCTTCCTCAGACGATATCCTATATTTCCCAACCCATCAACCTGAACTGGCGCTATATCATTATGTAATTCAATCTATGATTGAAATAGCACGTTTAATGTTGATGGATTAGGTAAAGGGAGACCTGTCGAACTCTGGTCGTTCTCTGATACATGACTCAAATTCTTTTCCTGAGATACTCATCTTTAATTATGGAAAACGTTGAAGCGGTCTGATACATCCTGCATATCGCAATTTCACTTTCAGAAAACCCGACGCCATGTTGTCCGTAAAGATAGTATAATAATTGATTTAAGGAATATGATGAGAGAGGCAGTCAATTTCTACACATAACAAATAAGAAATAGCTTCGGTATATTCGTTTACCAACTGTCTTCAAATGGGGGTTTGGATTTATTGATATCGAATCCATTTGACGTACATATTGCGTCATCTACCTCCATATTAGAGGGAAATGATCCAGCTGTTGAAGGTTGACGTTGCCATAAAGGGTCAGCATTTGCCGGTTCTGATTGTTTCCTAGATTAAACGAACACCTCGGAATTTTCAAGAATTTATATCAGGGCGAGTTCAAAGGGTTATCCCTAGAAATTGACTTTGAGTACGATGTCATGATTGGAACCAATACCACATAGTATATATGACCAAATGAATATTTATTTCTCGCAATTATTCTTGTAGCTTTTCCCAAAATGAATGCTTAAAAACTAAATTTGTAAAATATGAAGCCGAAATTCAATGCTAATTATCAGGAAGTTCAAATCAGATGAAATACTCCCGCGAGGGAAATCTAACGGCCATATAGCATCCCTTGATAAAAACATCCATCGAACGGTATTAGAACGATAGGAGAGTGCAGTATATGCACATTTATATACATGTACACCACATTTATCAGAAATAAATGGACACTTGCCGGCAGTTCAGCAGACACATTCGAATCATGCTGAGACTACAGGAACACGTGACATTCAACTATCAGCAAGCATTCATGGAGATGTTTTATTCACCTGATTGATCTGGAAGAGGCTAATATGGTGATGACCTATTCTGTCCGGGTCGGTACTGATTTACGCGAGCTTTGTGATAACCTGTCATATAGTCTCTTCAAGGCTGATGATTAATTTTCGTCCCCAATCTTTATAGGAAGTATTTGCATTATTGATTACGATTCCTTAATTAAATTCTTCCACTTTAATAATTTAATGATATCACAAACTAGAAATAATCGATTCCCATACGTGAGAGAAATGATGGAAACTCAAATCCGATTCACACTCGGATGAATTATAATAAATACTGATTTATGACTCTCAAAATAATTTTTTTCATTATTGAATCCCTGCACAAAAATTGATAGTGAAACGTTTTATCATTAGTTAAATCAATACAGCTTGCTATCATATTCCATTTGGACATCTGGCTTACAAAATAAACGGGGAACGCACAACACCCGAGCCAAATTGACTGGAAACTAGTACGCAAACTTTCTCCACGATTTTGAAGTGGACGCTAATTTCCTGCCATTCAGCCATCATTTCGTGGACGCTCAATACATTAAAGTCAATCATTTTAACAAGAAATCACTCTTAATAGAGCAATACCGAAACTTGTATCCAATAGGAAGGACAATAGTCTGAAGAGAAAATCAATTTCTAACTGTCACTTTTTCCTAACTCTGAACACCTAATTTTCTCTCTTTTTTTATTTGATGTTGTTAACAGGATATTTGTTATGACACCGCGAGCGCGTAATTCCGATATTCCATAATTGAATAAGCCTATTGATTTGCATCAAAAATACATCTCGATTCATTGTAGGTAAACTCTTGAATTAAGCGAGGAAATTCGCCCATTTGACTTAGAGCATGCATGTATCAGTTTGTCTTAGTTATACGATAAAAATCGAAACCATGTTTAATTAGCAAGAAATGACAGAATGAATAGTTCCATAACCAGGACCAATGACGAGGAAAGTATCTTACTGTGTCCTTGGAAAATGGAAACATGTTAACTCTAGCATTAATCTAGCCCCAATCAGCTCAGATGAATAAGCTAAAATGCAATTCCTTGTCCAGCTTACATTATATACCCGAGCTGTTTAGCACTATTCAGTGACATTTTTTTCAGGATAGAAACAGGAAATTCAAATTTGTGATATAAATCCTGAATGAAGGTCACATTAACGTTAATATTTAATTCGCCAATTCCCGAAAAATAATATACCGGCGAAGAGATGAAGCATTATACCCACTGTTTGCAGATATGACAAAGTCGGATTCTATAGTGTGAAGCGGCGGTGTAAACTGCACTTCATCGAATTCGACGGTGTAAAACAAACTTGCATCGGATTTGAAGGTGTGAAACTGCACTGCATCGGACTCGAAGATGTAAAACGGAAACGCATCGGATTTGGCAGTGCAAAACGGCACTCCATCGGATCCGATGTTGTAAAACAGCACTGCAACGGATTCGATGGTGTGAAACAGTACTTCTTCGAAGTTGATGATGTAAAACGGCACTCTTTCAAATTTCCATTGCGTAAAACTGCACATCGGATTCGATGGTGTAAACGGTACTGCCCCAGATTTCATGGCGTAAAACGGTAGTGCATCGGATTCGATGTAAAACCGCACTTCATCGAATTCACGGATGTAAAACGGCACCGCATCGGATTCGATGGTGTAAGACGGACCTTCATCGGATTCGATGGTGTAAAATGGCAGTGCATCGAATTTGATGGTGTAAATTGGAGCGATATCCAAGAGGTGGGAAAAATTGACGTTTGGCGACTAAAATCCTATCAATTTGCATCAAACATACATCTCGATTTATCGTTAGGTAAACTCTTGAATTAAGCGGAGAAATTCGCTCATTTGACTTAGAACATACATGTATCAGTTAGTCTTAGTCAAACGATAAAAAATGTTTAATTAGCAAGAAATTACAGAATAAATAGTTCAATAACCAGGACCATTGCCGAGGAAAGTATCTTACTGTGTCCTTGGAAAATGGAAGTACGTTACCTTCAGCATTAATCTAGCCTCAATCAGCTTAGATGAATAAATTAAAATGCAACTCCCTGTCCAGCTTACATTATATACATGAGCACATCATTCAGCTGTTTAGCACTAGTCAGTGAGACTTTTTTTTCAGGATAGAAATTGGAAATTCAAATTTGGGATATAAATCCTGAATAAAGAATCACATTAACGTTAATATTCAATTCGCCAATCTTTAAAAATAATATACCGGCGAAGACATGAAGCTTAGCACCCACTGTTTGCAGATATGACAAAATTTGCAGGTGTAAAACGGCACCGCTACCAACCAAGACGGAGGATGGGACGACAATTTGATCTCCAAACTTAATTTGTTTATGTTCATTCGAATTTGACGGTGATTTTTTGTCGGTATTATTGCAATCTATTGAACGCTTCTGTTTTACAAGAAAATAGTTTATATTATATTATAATATATTATATCACATTATATTATATTACATGTATATTATATTATATTATATTATATTATATATTGCGTGTTATTTATTCTATGATTACTTGGATTAGGGTGCAGAGATTTTCGCGTCAATTTAGTTGGGAAGGTCATTTGTATACATGTAAATATCGTCATCTTAGTTGGGAAGGTCATTTGTATACATGTACATATCGTCATCTTAGTTGGGAAGGCCATTTGCATACCTGTACATATCGTCGATTTAGCTGTGAATGCCGTTTGTATACATGTACATATCGTCATCTTAGCTGGGAAGGCCATTTGCATACATGTACATATCGTCGATTTAGCTGGGAAGGCCATGTGTGTACATGTCAATTTAGCTGGGTAGGTCACTTGTATACATGCACATATCGTCCATTTAGCTGGGAAGGCCATTTGTGTACATGTCAATTTAGCTGGGTAGGTCACTTGTATACATGCACATATCGTCCATTTAGCTGGGAAGGCCATTTGTGTACATGTCAATTTAGCTGGGTAGGTCACTTGTATACATGCACATATCGTCCATTTAGCTGGGAAGGCCATTTGTGTACATGTCAATTTAGCTGGGAAGGTCACTTGTATACATGCACATATCGTCCATTTAGCTGGGAAGGCCATTTGTGTACATGTCAATTTAGCTGGGAAGGTCATTGTATACATGTACATATCGTGCATTTAACTGAGAAAACTTTGTATACATGTACATATGGACAATTCAGATTTGAGGGACAGTTTCATACATGTACATATCAAGTCGTCAATTTTGCTGAGAAATGCCATTTGTATACATGTACATACCGTCATCATAGCTGGGAAGGCCATTTGTATACATATCGTCAATTTAGCTTGAAAGGTCATTTGTATGCATTTGTATATCGTCAATTTAGCTTGGAAGGTAATTGTTTACATTTAGATATAGTCAATTTAGCAGGGAAGGCCATTTGTATACATATACATATCGAAAGGAGAACGTAACCCACCACTTTCGTGATTCCAATAGAAGGTTACGTGACAATAGGTAATGGGGTCAGATGGCTCTGCGAAAACTCACTGTAACTTATCCCTCTGTGATGGATTCGGTGAGGCTTTTTCCACTCTTGATCATTTCGATGAGGCTGAAGAACACCACTGTAATAGGAATGAACAATTTTTACGAGTTGGATTTATGTTTGGGGTCGTGGGCAATAGCAAAGCCAAACAATTATTTGAGATTTATAACAGCATTATTCAACGCAGTGCTTTGGAATTCGGCTGTTCAATATCCTGATGCAATATTTCACCAAGTCTGGATGAATAATTTCCCCCGAATTACACCGTGATATTCTTTTCACATAAATTTGACCAGGAATCGCGCTCTGGGTGTGACCAGGCTAAGTGAAATGTGTCGTGGGGTGACCAATTGTTGGCAGGTACACCATTACATGTAAGCTCTGAAATTCTTTATGTGACCATCTCGCTTCTGTCGTCACTTTGGATATAGAGACTTTTATCCCCCGAGCACAGTATTAATATCGCGCAAGAGTTCCGTGGAAAACTGCCCCATCGCCATGTTTATTGTGTATTAGTGGAAACAATGATTTGATTGGTCCAACAGTAGAATTTATTCCGACTTAACCCGACACGGTGGATATTTAAAGCCATGTCTCCACTTCTTAAACACGACGGGCTAGACAAGACCTGAAACAGCAGACGGATGATGATTACAAGAATATCAACAGCGCCTTGAGTGACAACGCCGCACAACGAGAACGCCCAGAATCAGAATACTCAACCCTATACCACACCAGACACGCTATCCCAGAGATGTCACTGAAATGACGGTTCAACACAGAATATGATCCTTTGACTTTCACGCAATATAGGACGTAGGCCTGCCGTCCTGTACACCGATACACACTCCAAGCTGTGTTACAGGCACAGATTTCTGAAAGAACCCACCCTGTTCCCAAGGGCGTCGTTACACTAAGAGAACAAAGGGAATCATAGTGATGCTTGAAGGGAAATCCAGCAACGGTAACTCTCACGAGACCCCAAGTGAATCAACAGGATGCCCTTGAGGTGGCATCAGGAGAATCCTTTGGATGCCTTGGGTTCTAGTTGGGAGAGGGAGAATTCATTGCTGGATTCCCCATTTCTCTCGGTGTTATGAATAAATTTTTATAAATGCGAACAACAACAACAGCGATGGTTTGCTACTGTCCGCTCCTGTTCCTAGTCTTGATAGGACTTCTCATAGTCTGATCAATTTGGCAAAAAATACCCTTAGAAACTGGGAAATTCTCACAAGAATTTAAGCACAATTTCCATGTGTGGATAGTATCAAACCTGTGTTCACATTGATGATTCATCCTTGTACATCATCGGGTTGATCCAAGAACTTGAGGGAGGCCGTATCACATTTGGAACAAAAGCTTTGCAAAACCATATGTTGGGGTGACGATAAATGAATCTGATGTGAAATATGACATCGATGGCATGAAGAAACTTAAGATTGCTGTGGATTTCACTGAACAAAGACGATCCATGGTAGATGCCAAACAACAGACAGGCGAAGATCTCACAGCCACGCGGGGGAATCATGTGGAGAAACTGGGGAATCAGGACGAAT